>PISX010006165.1:0-89274 GCA_004024625.1 Mellivora capensis
GAGAGTCAATTATCATATGGTTTCACTTATTTGTGGAGCATAACAAATAACACGGAGGACATGGGGAGATGGAGAGGAGAAGGGAGTTGAGGGAAATTGGGGGGGAGATGAACCGTGAGAGACTATGGACTCTGAAAAACAACCTGAGGGTTTTGAAGGGGCGGGGGGTGGGAGGTTGGGGGAGCCAGGTGGTGGGTATTGTGGAGGGCACGCATTGCATGGAGCACTGGGTGTGGTGTAAAACTATGAACTCTGTTATGCTGAAAAGAAAAAAAAAAAAAGAATGTTGCAAGATCACCTGTTGAGTATTAGAGGATGAAGAAAAGCTGGACATTCCAGAAAAAAAAAAGAAGGTGCAAAATTGAAGAAGAGAAAAATAAGAAAAAAAATATGAAGAAGAGAAAAGCAAATTTGTAAGTTTGCCTGAGTAGTATGCAGTATTGATTTGAGGATAGTGGTCACAAATTGATAGTGAAATCAACCTGACCAGTTGGAGATTAAAACCCAAGATTTGAAGAGATTTTTGAGAATCTGATATATAATACAAAAACTCCCTTAATTTTATTCTGATTTGTGTTTTGCTTCCCATTTATTGGTGATTATCTTGAAGCATCCTGATTCTCTCAAACAATACAAGTGAAAGATTTTATAATCATCAGGGTAAAAAGGAAGAATAATATTTTTCTTGCAGCTCTTCTAATGCTGTTCATTGAGCTCCAATGATCCAGTTGGTACCTACTAAAATAAGGCTAATACAGTAATGCCCAATAGTCAAAACTTAAGAGAAAACTGAGAGACTAATGAATATTAAATATAAAGCTATAACCATAATCCAAAGTAATGTAGCTTTTAGACTATTCTTTTTATTAGTTTTATATGTAGCTCAGTGGTATTTGAAAAGGGATGGTAAAAACCTAGAAGCCCTGAAATTCCTAAAAATATTTGGAAAGTTAATATCTTGGAAGTCTTTCAAAAAGATGTGATTGAAAGTAACTACCCTTGATTGAAAAGTATACTGCTTCCACAATGTAGTGTAGCCCAATAATAATTTATTTTGAAAGCTGTAATTCACTTTTGACATTATCATTTGGGGCCTTGGATGCTGTCAACTGTAATGATTGGCTCTAAGCTACAATGGAAAATTTCCTGAGAACATTAGTTCTTAATAACAGCAGTCAGAAGAGTACAAAGTAAAATGTGTGGAATCACATAGTTTAAGTCCAAAGCACCCAATGACATAAATCAGAATAGCAATCTATCATTAAAAACATTGTAATCCTTGAGCTACAAATGAATAAGGGAGGAAAAATAACTTAAAATAAAATAGCTGTGAGATTTCACTGTTTTAAATAGCTTAACATGTCATGTGCCTTAGCTAAACCCTGTGGAGAAAAAAACCGATGTCTTGAGCCTTTAGATAGCACTTAATAAAATTTTTAGAATTTTTAAACTGAGTCAGGTGTATAAGTTTGGAATTTAGAATGGGAGTTCATTTAACCTAGCAGTTCAAAAAAAATAGGTATCTAGAGGATGTTGTCACCTGTTCTTTAACTCAAAAAATGACCTCAAACAGTACGAAAGATTATGTGGGAATAAAGAGATTTAGACTTCATTTTCCTATTCTCAACATGATTATTTCAGTATAGGATTTTTGCTGTGGAAGGCCTTCAGGATTGTCTATGTATTACTGCAGGTGATAGGGAACAGGAACTGAATACTTAATAGGAGATAAAGACCCACTTGCATCCCATTTCTACTGAGAGCTGGTTGAATTTGGAATATGTAGAATTAACATGTGCTACTTTGCCAGAAGGACTTCTGTTGAAGAAGTTTTTAGAGCAATTCTGCAAAACAAAGGGCTCATTACTTTTGCCTAATTAAAGTGAGGAAGCAAACAGTAGAAACGAAAATAGGGTGGTATCACGTGACAGTCCCTTATTAGGTCCTTTAGTTTTTTTCTAGGTCTCTGGAGAGTAACTCTCCACTATGGAGGCCAAGTTCTATGAGTTTCCATTCATCCAAGCTGTACCTGGAATAGAATGTGATTAGCATTTACTGGGCTATATACTGGACCAGAATCTCCCCCCAGATTTTAGATAAAAGGGGGGAAAAAGCAACTGTTATGGTCAGAATTGAATGTTCTATATAAGGATTAAAGAAACAGGAACTGTTTAAGGAGAGATTTGTGAACTGATAGGAAAAATTGAAACGAATATTGCTAATGCCATCTTTTTCTTGCAGAACCAAGAGCCTAAGACTTAGCTGGGTCAGAAATGAAGATGGAGTAGCAGTAGAAGGCAGAGAGGCAGAGGAGAAAGTGCAGTTGAAAATGTTGGGGGAGGAAAGCATGTTAGAGAAAGGAAAAGAAATCTGAGGAGGGAATGCCATAGAGAGTACTGAACAATGCTTGTCATCAACCTCTGTTTAAGACCTCTTGTTTAACTAGACTTTAATCACAAGTAAATAACTACCTCACAAGCAGGAAAGAATTTTTAAAATCAGATATTGTATTACTTAAAAATTCCTCATTCTGATAAGATAAATGCCCAATATACACAATACATACTTCATTTGCATTAGCCAGGAATATAAGGTCTTTTTTGTCTTATTAAAAAAATGCATATTTGCCTCCTGTTATATCTATTTAGTACCTCTATAAGGAGAGTCTCAGTTGATTAATGACCTTAACCATCAATTCAGGTGAAAATCTGCTTTGATAACTTAAAATATTTTCTAATGAATCTTTGCACATCTTTAATATTGGAAGGGTGCTTGGCCTTCATTATGAAATGTACATAGACCACAGAGGAGCCAACAGAGGGAGACCTGCATGATCATTTCATTGCAAGAGATTAGGACCCAAATTTGATTGCAGCACATTATTCTCATTTTCTAATGCTTCCTGATTATCTTCTCTTAGTAGTTTAGGCAGCTTTGATTTAATAGCTTTAGCATGTAAAAGAAATGTCATTTATTGTTTAAAGAAGGTCTCCCTCCCCCATTCCTGCCTACTCTCCTTAGATGAAGTTTCTTTTACGTGGTATAATCATCTAAAGTTTTTCATTATAGAAAAGTCCATAAAGCTTCAGTGAAATGTTATACCTGGATAATCTGTGCTACAGGTACATAAATTATTTATAAAGTCTATCTTCACATTGTAGTGTGTCTTCTTCTAGCTTTATCCCTTGGGTACTAGAAACTATAGTGTAAAATGGCACATTTTCTAGGAGCATTTATGTTACTCCACGGAAATAAACATATTAATTATATTAACTAAGATGTGTTATGGAAACCATATAAAACAGGTTTGCATTTGAAAAATAATATTTGAGACTTCAAAGAAATTTTGAGGTTAGGGCAGACATTGACTCTTTTCTCTGTTTTGGGGCATTCTTGTCAAAAAAGGTAAGACAAGCACTGCTATAGGGCTTAATAATTGTAATTTATAAGTCCCTCCTAGATGACTACATTATACTCTGATACTCTGTAAGAGTTGTCATTCAGGGACAAGCATTTCTCGATTGAAAAAAGTTTGCATTTGATTACTCAGATGTGTAAATTTGGAAAACAAAAATCTTGTTGCTAACATGAATAACAGAGATGGGTAATAGATTATTATCATGTTGAGCTAAAAGCACTATTCACATTGATTACTCTGAATTCAGTTCCTCGGTATCTGTCTTCTCTATTCTGTTATTAACAGTTGATATAGGCAGACAGTATTGGGAGATAGGAAACATATGGTTAAGAAGCATTGACATTTTTAATCCTCATAATACATACAATTTTCTAGCCTCTTTTTATTTCACTATACACAGACATAACATAAACAATGGAAATTTATTAGAATTTCTAATGAAATACTGATGTATGAAAACATGGTAAATTTAGACTTTTGCAAAGGCAGTAGGCATTCTTGCTTTTCTTTTATTTTGTAATGTTTAATATTTTATTCTAAGTACATTAATAAAGAACAGGAAACAGCAACCCTTTAAAATCTATCAAATGCTTGCAAATACTAAAAACAATTTTTTTTCATACTCCATTCACTTTCCTAAATTCTTAGGTAAAGATAAAAGTAGTTCTTTTGTTATTTAAATATATTTAAAACAAGTCTGTCCCCCAGAAAATTAATATTAATTTCCTTTTTCTAAATATTAGGACTTTCTTAATCCCATCAAAAGGAAATGCATTTTAAACCTTCTTAAATTTAATAGGGTTATTATTTTGCATTGTAAGCAACTCATGTAAGTAATCTTCAGCCTGACAGGCTGGCACCATTAGAGACTGGTTAAATCAAATATTTCCATGACCTATAATTTCAAGAGCAGAAGAATTCTAGTTCTGATTTACAAAGCTTTTCTGTATCTTGTCTTCCAGGTAATTTTCAACTCACAAAACCAGTGTCGGTTCCTGTCAAGTCTTCTCTTTCTTATACAATCTCTCAGAATTAATATGTATCCTCTGAACTAGAATCTGCTATTAAAGTGCTTTCTTCTTATTCCAAAGCATTATGTGGATTTTTCTGCTCTTAACCATTGGCGTTTAGGGGGATGTTTAGTCACGTGACATACCAATCCTTTCATATCTCCTCCTCTTTTCCTCTGAAGCTGCAAAGGAATGTGAAATGATACACAGCTTGCATCTGCTCTCCATGCCTCACCACCTCTCAGCTTTATAGACCACATGCCTTTGTTCTCCCTCCTAATTCATGAGGACTGGTGTTTATAACATTCTCTCTTACACATTTGTCATTCTATCTCTTTCATATTAATATTTCCATTTTCCCTTCAAACTTCAAAGTTATTCACTTATACCTTGGATAGTACTGGTCTGAGCAATGTTAAATAAAACTGAGTTTTACTTTGCAAATGTATTTTCTACATCTATTGACATGATCATATGGTTTTTATCCTTTCTTTTCTTAATTTGCTGTATCATGTTGATTGATTTGCAAATATAAAGTACCCCCCTTGAGTTCCTGGAATAAATCTCACTTGATGGTGGTGAATGATTTTTTAAAAATGTATTATTGGATTCAGTTGGCTAATACTTGAAGATATTTACATCTCTGTTCATCAGAGACACTGGCCTATAGTTTTCTTTCTATCTAGTGTTTCTTTAGTCTTGACATCAGGATAATGCTGGCTTTGCAGAATGAATTTGGATGCTTTCTTTTCTCTTCTATTTTTTGGAATAGTTTGACAAGAATACGTATCAGTTCTTTAAATGTTTGATAGAATTCATTTGTGAACCCTAAACTTTTGTTTTTTGGGAGTTTTATGTTTAATGATTAGATTTCATTGCCAATAATGTTTCTTCAAATTTTCTATTTCTTTCCAATTCATTTCTGGAATGTTATAGGTTTCTAGGAATTTATCCATTTCTTCTAGATTGTCTAATTTGTTGGCATACAGTTTTTCACAATATTCTCATAATTCTTTGTATTTCTATGGTGTTGGTTATTATTTCTCCTTTGTTTATAATTTTGCTTATTTGAGTCATCTCTCTTTTTCTTGATGAGTCTGGCTGAAGTTTTGTTGATTTTATTTATATTTTCAAGGAACCAACTTCTGGCCTCTTACTTTTCTTTTTCTTTCTTTCTTTCTTTCTTTCTTTCTTTCTTTCTTTCTTTCTTTCTTTCTTCCTTTCTTCCTTTCTTTCTTCCTTTCTTCCTTTCTTTCTTTCTTTCTTTCTTTCTTTCCTTTCTCTCTTCTTTCTTTCCTTCCTCCCTCCCTTCCTTCCTTCTTCTCTCCTTTCCTCTTTACCTCCCTCCCTCCATTTCAGTTATTTCTGCTTTAATTATTATTCTTTTCTTTCTTCCACTGCCTTTGCAGTTTGTTTATTCTTCCCCCCCCCCCGCCCCTAGCTCCTTTAGGTGTAAGTTTAGCTTGTATTTGAGATTTTCTTGTTTCTTGAGGTAGACCCATATTGCTATAATCTTACCTCTTAGAAGAGTTTTTGTTATAACCTAAAGATTTTGGATTGTTGTTTTTCGTTTCATTTGCCTCCATGTATTTTATTTTCTTCTTTGATTTCTTGGTCGACTCATTCATTATTTAGTAGCATGTTATTTAATCTCCATGTATTTGCATTCTTTCCTGATTTTTTCTCATGATTGATTTCTAGTTCCATAGCATGTTGTCAGGAAAGATGTATGATATGACTTCAATGTTTTTGAACTTGTTGAGACTTGTTCTATAGCCTAATATGTGATTTATTCTGGAGGATGATTCATGTGCACTTTAAAAGCATATATTCTGCTGTTTTTAGATGTAATGTTCTGTGTGTATCTGTTAAGTCCTTCTGGTCTTATGTGCCATTCAAAGCCACTGTTTCCCTATTGATTTCCTATCTGGATTATTTCTCCACTGTTGTAAGTAAGGTATAAAGTCCCCTACTATTACTAAATTACTGTCAACTTCTCCCTTTAGTCTGTTAGTAGGTACTTCATGTATTTATACATACTAGGTGTATAGGTATTTATAACTGTTATACCCTCTTGCTGGATTGTTCCCTTTATTATTATGCAGTGTCCTTTTTCATCTATTGTTGTAGTCTTTGTTTTAATGTCTATTTTGTTTTATCTAAGTATTGCTACCCTGGTGTTCTTTTCACTTCCATTTCCATGGTGAATGTTTTCCATTCCTTTGCTTTAATGTGTTGGATCTGAAGTGAGTCTTTTGTAGGTAGCTTATAAATGGATCTTGATTTTTTTTAATCCATTTGGTCACCTTATGTCTTTTGATTGCAGCTTTTAGTTCATTTACATTTAAAGTAATTATTAATAGGCATGTACTTATTGCCATTTTACTTGTTTTATGGTTGCTTTTGTAGTTTTTCTTTGTCCTTTCTTCCCTTGCTCTCTTCCTTTATAGTTTTTTTTCATGGTTTTCTTTAGTATTGTGCTTGGATTCCTTTCTCTTTATTTTATTTATTTATTTAATTTGTGTGTGTGTGTGTGTTCCAAAATTCATTTTTTATGCATCACACCCAGTGCTCCATGCAATACATGCCCTCCTTAATACCCACCACCAGGCTCACACAACCCACCCTTCCCTCCCCTCCAAAACCCTCTGTTTTTAAAAGATTTTTTAAATTTTTATTTATTTTTTATTATTTATTTTTACTATTTATTATTTATTTTTATTATTTATTTTATTATTATTATTATTATTTATTTTTACTTAAAGATTTTATTTATTTATGAGAGAGAGCAGGAGCTGAGGGGTAGAGGGAGAGGGAGAATCAGGCTCCCTGCTGAGGGGGGTGAGGTCTCTGATGTGGGGCACCATCAAAGGACCCTGGGATCATGAACTGGGCCAAAGGCAGATGCTTAATTGACTGAGCTACCAGGTGCCCAAGTCTTTTCTCTTTATTTTTTTGTGCATCTCTTACGGATTTTTGATTTGTTGGTACCATAATGTGCATATATAACATCTTATGAATATAGCAGTTAAAGTCAGTTGATGGTTGCTTAAGTTTGAACCCATTCTTTATTATTATTTTTTAATTAACATATAATATACTATTTGTTTCAGGGGTACAGGTCTGTGATTTATCCACCTTACACAATTCACAGTGCTCACCACAGCACATACCCTCCCAGTTTTCATCACCCAACCACCCCATCCCTTCAACCCCCCTCCACTCCAACACCCTTCAGTTGTTTCCTGAGTTTAAGAGTCTCTTATGGTTTGTTTCCCTCTCTGATGTTGTCTTGTTTCATTTTTCCCTCCCTTCCCTTATGATCCTGTCTTCTTTCTCAAATTCCTCATATCAGTCAGATCATATAATTGTCTTTCTCTGGTTGACTTAGCATAATACCCTCTAGTTCCATTCACATCATTGAAAATGGCAAGATTTAGTTTTTTGATGGCTGCTATATATATATATGTATAACACACACACACACACACACACACACACACAGACACACCACATTTCTTCATCCATTCATCTGTTGATAGACATATAGGCTCTTTCCAGGGTTTGGCTAATGTGGACATTGTTGCAATAAACATTAGGGAGCATGTGTCTCTTCAGATCACTACATTTGTATCTTTAGGGCAAATACCCAGTAGTGCAATTGCTGGGTCATAGGGTATCTCTATTTTCAACTTTTTAGGAACCTCCATACTGTTTTCAAGAATGGCTGCACCAGCTTGCATTCCCACTAACAGTGTAGGTGGGTTCCCCTTTCTCCACGTTCTCTTCAACATCTGTCATTTTTCGACTTGTTAATTTCAGGTATCTGACTGGTGTGAGATAGTGTCTCATTGTGGTTTTGATTTGTATTTCCCTGATGGCGAGTGATATTGAGCACTTTTTCATTGTCTGTTGGCCATTTGGATGTCCTTGCAGATATATCTGTTCATGTCTTCTGCCCATTTCTTGATTGGATTATTGATTCTTTGGGTGTTGAGTTTGTTAAGTTCTTTATAAATTTTGGATACTAGCCCTTTATCTAATATGCCATTTGCAAATATCTTATCCCATTCTGTCCATTGTCTTTTGGCTTTGTTGACTGTTTCCTTTGCCGTGCAAAAGCTTTTTATCTTGATGAGGTCCCAATAGTTCATTTTTGCCGTTGCTTCCCTTGCCTTTGGTGATATCCCTGATGTACATGGATGCAAAAATTCTCACCAAAATACTAGCCAATAGGACCCAACAGTACATTAAAAGGATTATTCACAACTTCCAAGTGAGATTTATTCCTGGGCTGCAAGGTTGGTTCAACATCTGTAAATCAATCAATGTCATACAAGACATTAATAAAATAAAGAAGAAGAATGATATGATACTCTCAATAGATGCAGAAAAAGCATTTGACAAAGTGCAGCATCCTTTCTTGATTAAAACTCTTCACAGTGGAGGGATAGAGGGTACATACCTCAATGTCATAAAAGCCATCTATGAAAAACCCACAGTGAATATCACTTTTAATGGGGAAAAACTAAGAGCTTTCCCCTTAAGGTCAGAAACACAGCAGGGATGTCCACTATCAGCACTGCTATTCAATGTAATACTAGAAATCCTAGCCTCAGCAATCAGACAACAAAAAGAAATAAAAGGCATCTGAATTTGCAAAGAAGAAGTCAATCTCTCACTCTTTGCAGATGATATGATACTTTATGTAGAAAACCCAAAATACTCCACCCCAAAACTGCTAGAACTCGTACAGGAATTGAGTAAAGTGTCATGATATGAAATCAATGCACAGAAATCATTTGCATTTCTATATGCCAACAACAAGACAGAGAAATTAAGGAGTCAATCCCATTTACAATTGCACCCAAAACCGTAAGATACCTAGGAATAAATCTAACCAAAGAGGCAAAGAATCTGTACTCAGAAAACTATAGAATACTCATGAGAGAAATTGCAGAAGACACAAAGAAATGGAAAAAGGTTCCATGCTCATGGATTGAAAGAAAAAATACTGGGAAAATGTCAATGCTACCTAGAGAAATCTACATATTTAATGCAATCTCTATCAAAATGCCAATAACTTTTTTCAAAGAAATGGAACAAATAATCCTAAAAATTGTATGGAACCAGAAAAGAACCTGAACAGCCAGAGAAATGTTGAAAAAGAAACCAAAGTTGGCAGCATCACAATTCCAGACTTCAAGCTCTATTACAAAGCTGTATTCATCAAGACAGTATGGTATGGGACAAAAACAGACACATAGATCAATGGAATAGAATGGAGAGCCCAGAAATTGACCCTCAATTCTGTTGTCATTTAATCTTTCACAAAGAAGGAGAGAATGTCCAATGGAAAAAAGACAGCCTCTTCAACAAATGGTGTTGGGAAAATTGGACATCCACAGGTAGAAGAATGAAAATGGATAATTTCCTTACACCACACACAAAAATATAATCCAAATGGATGAAAGATGTAAATATGGGACAGGAATCCATCAAAATCCTTGAGGAGATCATGAGCAGCAACTTCTTCGACATCAGCCCCAGCAATTTCTTCCAAATTTGAACCAATTCTAGGAGCATTAAATGTCTTATGTATATGTTGTCATATTTTATATCCTTTTATTTTGTAAAACTCTTGACTGATTTCTGTACATATAATAGATTTTACTGCTTTTGTGCTTTAACTTCCATACAACATCCATTCATGTCAAAAACTCTCAAGTAGGTATAGAGGGAACAAACATCAGTGTAATAAAGACCATATGAAACCCCCACAGCTAACATTATACTCAATGGTGAAAACAGATTATTTCCTCTAAGATCAGGAACAAGACAAAGCTATTCACTCTTACCACTGTTATTCAACATAATATTGGAAGATATAGCTGTAGCAATAAGGCAACAAAAAGAAATACAAGGCACCCAAATTAGTAAGAAAGGAGTAAACTTTTCATTATTTATGGATGATATGATACCATATACAGAAAACCCTAAAGACCCCACCAAGAAACTACTAGAACTGATAAATTCAGTAAAGTCTCAGGATACAAAATTAATATTCAGAAATTGGTTGTATTTCAATTTACTAATAATAAGGCAGCAGAAATAGAAACTAAGAAAATTTTATTCTTTCTGCACAAGAAAGAATAAAATACCTAGGAATAAACTTAACTAAAGAAATGAAAGACCTCTACTCTAAAACTATAAAACATTGGTAAAATAAATTAAAGATGATAGGAAAAAATGGAAAGTTTTGCCATGCTTATGGATTGGAAGAATATTGTTAAAATGTCAATATTACTCAAAGCAATCTAAAGATTTAATGCAATCCTTATAAAAATACCAATAACATTTTTTCACAGGACTAGAAAAAATAATCCTAAAATTTGTATGGAACCACAATAAAACTTAGAATAGTCAAAGCAGTCTTGAGAAAGAAGAACAAAGCTGGAGATATTACAATTCCAGACTTCAAGTTATATTACAAAGCTGTAGTAATCAAAATATTATGATACTGGCCCCAAATAGACACATAAATCAATGAGACAGGATAAAGAGCCCAGAACTAGACATACATAGTCAGTCTATGACAAAGGAGGCAAGAATATACAGTAGGGGAAAAGGAGTTTCTTCAACAAATGATGTTGGGAAAATTGGACAGCTACATGCAAAAGAATGAAACCAGACCACTTTATAACACCATTATACATAAATTAACTCAAAAAGGATAAAGGACATAAATATAAACTGGAAACCATAAAATCCTAAAAGAAAATACAGGCAGTAATTTCTTTGACATTGACCATAAAAACATTTTTCTAGATATGTCTCCTAAGCAAAGGATACAAAAGCAAAATGAACTATTGGGACTACAACAAAATAAAAACTTTTTGTCCAGTGAGAGCAACCATCAACAAAATGACAAGGCAAACTACCAAACTACTAAGTGGTAGAGGATATTTCTAAATAATATATCAAATATGGTATCAATATCCAAAATATGTGAAGAACTTACACAACTGAACACCAAAATAAATACATAGATAAAACCCGAAAACAAAACAATTTGATTAAAAAACAGCTAGAGGACCTGAACAGACATTTCTCCAAAGAAGATATACAGGTGGCCAGCAGACACATGGAAGGATCTCAACATCACTAATCATCAGGGAAATGCAAGTCAAAACCACAATGAGATACAATTTCACACCTATTAAAATGGCTAGGATCAAAGAGACAAGAAATAACAAGTACTGATGAGGATGTGGAGGAACCCATGTGCACTGTTGTTAGTGATGCAAATTGGTGCAGCCATGTGGAAAACAATATGGAGATTCCTTAGAAAATTAAAAATAGAATTACTATATTATCTAGTAATTCTACTACTAGCTATTTGCCCAAGGAAAATGAAGACACTAATTCAAAAACATATATACACCTCTATGTTTTTTGCAGCATTATTTACAATAGCCAACGTATAGAAGTAACCCACATATCCATCAATTGGTGGATAAAGAAGATGTAGGGTATGTGTCTATCTGTGGTGTGTACATACTGGACTATTATTCAACCATAAAAAAGAATGAGAGCTTGCCATTTGCAACAACAGGTACAGATCTAGTGGATGTAATGATAGAGAAAAACAAATATCAAATGATTTCACTTTACTGAATTTGTTTCTTCCAGTAGTTTTTTTGGTGGAATTGTTAGGCTTTGTATATGTAGTATCATGTCATCTGCACATAGTGACAGTTTAACTTATTCTTTGCCAATATATATGCCTCTTACTCCTTTTTCTTGTCTGATTGCTGTGGCTGGGATTTATAGTACTATGTGGAATAAAAGTAATGGGAGTGGACATCCTTGTTTTGTTCTTAAATAGATTGGTTTTCATTTTTCACCATTGGGGATGGTGTTAGCTGTGAGGTTTTTATATATGGTATTTACTTTGTTGAGGTGTGTTCCCTTTAACCCCATTTTGCTGAGAGCTTTTATAATGAATGGATGTTGAATTTTGTCAAGTCCTTTTCTGCACCTGTTGAGATGATCATACGATTTTTATCCTTTGTTTTGTTGACATTGTGTATTGAATTGTGTATTGACTGATTGAATAAATCCCATGTGATTGTGGTGAATGATCTTTTTAATGTTTTATGCAGTTTGCTAATATTTTGTTGAGGGTTTTTGCATCTGTGTTCATCAGAGATATTGGCCTGTAATTTTCTTTTTTTGGTGGTGTCTTAATTTGGTTTTCGTAGTGAGTAATGTTGGCCTCATATAATATATTTGGAAGTTTTCCTTCCTCTTCTATCTTTTGGAATAGTTTGAGGAGAATAGGTATTAACTCTTCTTTAAATGTTTGCTAGAATTCAACTTGTGAATCCATCTGGTCCTGGACTTTTGTTTTTTGGTAATTTTTTGATTACCAATTCAATTTTGTTTCTTGTAATTGGTAAAGTGTGTACAGCAGCTTGGAATAGAAACTCTCAACTGAGCTAGTAAAGAGGATTCCAAGAAATCCAACCAATAGTACCTCCTATACTATATATGGAATGACTCCTAATTTTTGTTTTCAGCTGTATCTTTTCTACTGATCTCAAAATGTGTATCCAGTACCTTACTGAATATGTCCATTGTATTTCTAATAGATATCTCAAATCGAATTGGCCAAAACAGTACACCATATCTCTCCTTCATCTCTTCTATCTTCTCCATTTTCTAAATCAGTGTTCTCATTTGAGCCAGTGGCATCACCACCTGTTTAATAGTTCAGGTCCAAATATTTGGTGTACTGCTCTCTTTTCCTCAAACTCCGCACATCTAATCAATTAATAAACCTTGTTGACTATAACACACATATATATATGTGACAAGTATCTATCAATGTGACAAGTTTGCATTGTTTTTGTGACTATAATTTAAACTCCCCAAACTCTTGCTTGAATCACTGAAATGGCCTCCTGAGTGGTCTTTCTGTACACTTGCCATTCTTCTGAGGACAAGCAGTAGAGTGATTTTTCTAAAGTATAAATCAGGTTAAGCACTTATCCCAAGTTATCATGTTTATCTTATCTATGTAATGCTCACTGCTGCCACCTCTACTCTCCAGTGGTTAGAGCACAAAAACATTTAATAAAAGTTAGTTTTTGTAAGCAATGTTAAAGAACCAAAAATTGCCCCCACAATTTGTTCAGAGATAGTATTTTTATTGCCAGAAAAGAGACCCAGGAAGTGTTTAATTATCATGTCCCAGGTCACAGGTGGTTAAGTCATTTTTTGAACATAGGCAGACTGGCTGAAGCTAGATTTTTATGACCAAACACTATATAATCTTTTGTTTAAGTGTTAGGACCGTCTTGGTTAAGTCAAAATCCTACATTGACTGAAATTGCATTTACTTTATAATTGGGGAAGCAGATTTATGTTTTTATAATATATATAATTATAATATTAATTGTAATTTCTTATAAATGTCATGTAAAAGTTTTCTTTGTACAAATAACTTTATAACATTAATTACTGAATACTACATATTTATTTTTTGCCATGGTTGATTATATTTTTTTCATGGTTGTTTCTGGCATGTAAAAATCCTTTTGATTTTTTTTTGTGAAAAGGGAGTTGGGCAGAGGGAGGTAACTCAGTGATGGGCAATAAGGAGGACATGTGATGTGATGAATACTGGGTATTATATGCAACTAATGAATAACTGAAAATTATATCAAAAACTAAAAAAAATCCTTTTGATTTTTATATATTTTCAGTTTGATAAACTTGCTGGGCTCTATTATTAGTTGTAATAATTGATTATACATTCATTAATTAATTTATCCAACATCTATTTATTGGATGTCTAATATATTTTAGCTGCTTTTATAGATGATAGAATAACTAAATGAATGAATTGTATATGTGTATAAATTATGGTACTTCATATTATCAATTCCTGTGTACATAAGGGAAATTTGGTTTTTTATGCTAATTCCTTATCTGATTTTTTTTTTTGCCTTATTGCATTGGATGGAATTTCTATTCAAATATAAAATGTAAGTAGATATAGGAGGCATCCTTGCTTTTTTCTTAATTGTGAAAGATTACATCTCAATTTTTACCATTAAATATATTTGCTATGAGATTTTGGTAGATATTGTTTGTTAGGTTAAATAGATTTTTCCTCTATTTTAGTTATGAATGTGTGTTGGATGATGCAGAATATTTTTCTGTATTTATTGAGATATGCATGTTGTTTTCTTTAAATTTGTAATATGGTAGATTATATTATACAAGTTTTCTAATGTAAATCATTTTCACCTTTCTGGGATATATATGAAGTGCCATATCACAACACTGTATACATGTCTGAAATAAGTGCAAATTTTACTAATATTTAAGAATTTGGCATTTATAATAAGTGAAATTAGTCTTTGAGTATTCTTTCTTTTACTGTCATTTTCCAGAGTTATTATTCAGAAACCTATACTAGGTTTCTGAAAGAGATGTAGGTATCTTGCTCTCTTTTTACTCCCTACAAGTATTTGTTACTTGAATATTTAGTAAAACTTGCCTTAAATGTAATATCCATACCATTTCATTCAGTAGACTTATGGCAAACATAGTATATATGCACATTTCTGCCTTCCCTACTAGGATCTGTTTTCACGTGCCCAAAAGCCTACTAAGGTGGAATGTTCCATTATTACTCTCAACTTAAATAAACAATTTGAATATTCCGCTGTCATTTTCAATCTCAGTATGTATATATATTTGTTATTATTACATGTTTAATTGATGTTTAAAATTCAATTATCCTTGTGTTGTCTTTCCAAAAGCTTCCACTCACCAACTTTTTTATTTCAGCCTCTGATACTAAACCAGGAACATTTTTTAAAAATCTAGAAAACTTTTTCTCACCAAATTCTTAGATTTGATTTGTTTTCAGATCTAGTTTCTCATTCTTTCTTAGTAAGACTTCTTAGATCTATCATTTCTCATCCACACAACTAACTTCATCCCTGAGTTGCTGCATTTACTTCAAATTATTGCCCATATTCTACTCTAGCATATGAACCATCATGAGATTAGTCTTCTAAAATGGTACATACCACCATGTCACATTTTTAGTCATGAAACTCAAAAACTCACTAGCATATGTAGGTTGATATTTTTTCTCTGACTTCCTCCAGGACTTTTCTTCCCTCATCATTGCCTTAGTTATTATTATTGCTTTGTGTTTGTTTCTATTGCTCTGTACCTGTAATTAATATCCCCAAATTGATTGTAAGCACCTTTAGGGCAGAGACTGTGTTTTATCCTTTTTGTTTGTTTTCACTGCAACTTCTGGCTGAGTGCTTGATACGTGTTGGTATTCAATAATGTGTCGTTTGATTGAGGAATCACTTGTCTCTGCTTGATTAAGTTAGTTGTTGAGTACAGGGTGCTAATGAGGCCAGGGTCATAAGATCAAGCCCTGTGTGGATCAATTAGCTTTGGCTTATTTTATAACCCCAGTGGGTAGTCTACCCTAAATCAACATTCACAGAAAATGTGTTTGGGTACAAAGAGGGGAGCTAAGTAGAGGATGAACATTAAGCTAGCACAATTTATCTCTACTAATAAAGGTAACATTCCAAAAGGTAAAGACTCTTCCTAATGATGGATCTGCAGTAATTTCAGAATATTTTCCTCTCATTATTCATATCAAAATCAGTAATTTAATTAATTTGTTTATAAAGGTAATCTCAAAACCTCATGAATGAAAGTTATATGAAGGTTAAGTATCCTGGTCATATAATTTATTTCAAATTATTGCCAACATAGCCTCATCTATTATTTTATAACCTATTTAGTGTTGGATTTTCCAATATTCAAAAGGAATATACTTTATCAGCCATTTTTCTAAAACATCTTTTTTACATTTATAGATCTCTATAGTACAATTAATTGGATTTAATACTATGAGTTAATTTCACATAAATATATGTTCAGTAATAGTCATTCTTTTTATATTCAGTATAAGAGAAAATCTCAATTGATAGAGACATAATTGTAAGATGAAATGAGAAATGGTGTAGTTAGAATCAAATGATTAAAAAGACAAACAAATGCATATGAAAATGGGGAAAAATGTAAAAGAAAGTACTTATACTCTTTTTAAGTCCTATTTGATAGAAAGCTAATAGAAAGATAACACTATTTTTACTTGAAGGAAACACATAATAAAGAACAAAGTAGATAAGAACATCATTGAGTAAAAATATTTTATGCTCTCTTGGAAATTATAATAGGTGTTTGGGATGAAGTAATTGGAAAAACAAAGTAGATTTTTTTTTAAAGATTTTCTTTATTTATTTGACAGAGATCACAAATAGGCAGAGAGGCAGGCAGGGAGAGAGGAGGAAGCAGGCTCCCTGCTGAGCAGGAAGCCCGATGCAGGGCTCGATCCCAGGACTCTAAGACCATGACCTGAGCTGAAGGCTGAGGCTGGGACCACGACCTGAGCCAAAGGCAGAGGCTTTAACCCACTGAGCCATCCAGGCACCCCTAAAGTAGATTTGTTTAAATCAACACATTTCCGGGGAAGAGTCAAGATGCTGGAGAAGTAGCAGGCTGAGATGACATCAGGTAGCAGGAGATCAGCTAGATAGCTTATCAAACCATTGAAAACACCTAAAAATCCAATGGGAAATTGAAGAAAAGGGCAACAATTCTAGAAACAGAAAATCGACCATTTTCTGAAAGGTAGGACCTGCGGAGAAGTGAGTCAGAAGCAATGGGGAAGATAGAATGCGGGGGGAGGGGCCGGCTCCTGGCAAGTGGCAGAGCAACGGAGCACTAAATCAGGACTTTTAAAAGTCTGCTCCACAGAGGGACATCGCTCCAGAGGCTAAACTGAGGTGAAGCCCACGCGGGGTCAGCATGGCCCCAGGTCCCGTGGGGTCACAGAAGGACCGAGGGTGTCTGAGTGTCACAGACCTCACAGGTATTAGAGCGGGGAAGCCGGCTACAGTGACAGAGCCGAGGAGTGAGCTCTCAGCTAGGGGTTACCTTGAACCGGTCACAGGCTGAGTGAGCTCGGAGCGCGGCCGGAGGCCGGGGAGATGGGAGTGATTGGGGCTTTTCTCTGAGGGCGCACTGAGGAGTGGGGCCCCGAACTCTCAGCTCCTCTGGGCTGGAGATCGGGAGGCTGCCATTGTAATTCCCACCTTCGGGAACTGTAAGGAAAGCCTTCAGGCTTTCAAAAAGCTCCCAAAAGCGAACCTGAGCGGATTACTTAGCCTGGCTCTTGATAAGGGTGGGGCAATTCTACCTCGGGCAAAGACACTTGAGAATCACTACAACAGTCCCCTCCCCCAGAAGATCAACAAGAAACCCAGCCAAGACCAACTTCACTTACCAAGGAGAACAGTGGAATTCCAGAGGAGGAGAAATCAAAGCAAGGAATTCATGGCTTTTTCCCCATGATTTTTCAGTCTTGCAGTTAATTTTTTTTTTTCTTTTTTCTTCTGCTAAATTTTTTTTTAACTTTACCCTTTCCTCTTTTAACTTTTTTTTTAAACTAGTTTATCTTAACAATACCTTACAAAAAAATAATAATCTTTTTTGAAACTTCATTATTATAGTCATATTTTATCCTCCATTGTATCTAACTATATTTTTTGTATACACATAGGGTTTTTTCTTCTAAAAAACTTCCTCTAGTGGATCAAAATATACCCTAAATCTAGCTCCAAGATTGTTCTAGTCTCCAGCCCGAGCAAATTCTCTCCACTTTCTTTTTCTTTACTCTCCCAACCAACTTGCTTTATCAACTCATTTTTAAGAAATTTAAAAAAAATTTCTCATCTTTATAGGCCTATTCCATCTCTTCATTGCACCCACCCTTATATATGTTTTTCATCCTTTAAAATTTGGGGAGGTAGTTCCTACTAAGACACCAAAATACACCCAAAATTAAGTGAGTGACCTTGTTCTAGTTGCTAGTCTAATATATATACATATATTTTATTTTTTTAATATTTTTTCCTTATTTGTTTTCTTTTCTTTTCTTTTCTTTTTTTTTCTTGTTTATCCCCTTTCTCCCTCCCACATTTGGGGTCTCTTCAGATTTGGTTAAAGTACATTTCCCTGGGGTCTTTGCCACCCTTTTAACATTTTATTTGTTCCTTTATATATTCTTATCTGGACAATATGACAAGGTGGAAAAACTCACCACAAAAAGAAGAAAAAGAGGCAGTATGAAAGGCTAGGGACCTAATCAATATGGGCATTGATAATATGACAAATCTAGAGTTCAGAATGACAATTCTCAAGGTTCTAGCCGGGCTCAAAAAAGGCATGTAAGATAGAGAAACCCTCTCCGGAGAGATAAAAGCCTTTTCTGGAGAAATAAAGGAACTAAAATCTAAACAAATTGAAATTAAAAAAGCTATTAATGAGGTGCAGTAAAAAATGGAAGCTCTTATTGGATAAATGAGGCAGAAAAAAGAATTAGTGACATAGAAGACCAAATGACAGATAATAAAGAAGCTGAGCAAAAGAGAGACAAACAAATACTGGGCCACGAGGAGAGAATTCAAGAGATAAGGGACACCATAAGATGATACAACATTAGAATAATTGATATTCCAGAAGAAGAAGAAAGAGAGAGGGGAGCAGAAGGTATATTGGAGAGACTTATTGTAGAGAATTTCCCTAATATGGCAAAGGGAACAAACATCAAAATCCAGGAGATGCAAAGAACGCCCCTCAAAATCAATAAAAATAGGTCCACACCCCGTCACCTGATAGTAAAATTTATAAGTCTTAGCGACAAAGAGAAAATCCTGAAAGCAGCCCGTGAAAAGAAGTCTGTAACATACAATGGTAAAAACATTAGATTTCCAACAGACTTATCCACAGAAACCTGGCAGGCCAGAAAGAACTGGCATGATATATTCAGAGCACTAAATGAGAAAAACATGCAGCCAAGAATACTATATCCAGCTAAGCTATCATTGAAAATAGAAGGAGAGATCAAAAGCTTCCAGGACAAACAAAAACTGAAAGAATTTGGAAACACTGAACCAGCTCTACAGGATATATTGAAAGGGGTCCTCTAAGCAAAGAGAGACACTAAAAGTAGAAGATCAGAAAGGAACAGAGACAATATACAGTAACAGTCACCTTACAGGCAATACAATGGCACTAAATTCATATCTCTCAACAGTTACCCTGAATGTTAATGGGCTAAATGCCCCTATCAAAAGACACAGGGTATCAGATTGGATAAAAAAACAAAACCCATCAATATGTTGCCTACAAGAAACTCATTTTAGACCCAAAGACACCTCCAGATTTAAAGTGGGGGTGGAAAACAATTTACCATGCTAATAGACATCAGAAGAAAGCTGGGGTGGCAATCCTTATATCAGATCAATTAGATTTTAAGCCAAAGACCATAATAAGAGATGAGGAAGGACACTGTATCATACTCAAAGGGTCTGTCCAACAAGAAGACCTAACAATTTTAAATATCTATGCCCCTAACATGGGAGCAACCAACTATATAAACCAATTAATAACAAAATCAAAGAAACACATTGACAATAATACAATAACAGTAGGGGACTTTATAACACTCCCCTCACTGAAATGGCCAGATCATCCAAGCTAAAGATCAACAAGGAAATAAAGGCCTTAAATGACACACTGGACCAAATGGACATCACAGATATATTCAGAACATTCCATCCCAAGGCAACAGAATACACATTCTTCTCTAGTGCACATGGAGCATTCTCCAGAATAGACCACATCCTGGGTCATAAATCAGGCCTCAACCAGTATCGAAAGATTGGGATCATTCCCTGCATATTTTCAGACCACAATGCTCTAAAGCTAGAACTCAATCACAAGAGGAAATTTGGAAAGAACCCAAATACATGGAGACTAAACAGCATCCTTCTATAGAATGAATGGGTCAACCAGGAAATTAAAGAAGAATTGAAAAAATTCATGGAAACAAGTGATAATGAAAACACAATGGTTCAAAATCTGTGGGACACAGCAAAGGCAGTCCTGAGAGGAAAATATATAGCGGTACAAGACTTTCTCAAGAAACAAGAAAGGTCTCAAATACACAACCTAACCCTACACCTAAAGAAGCTGGAGAAAGAACAACAAAGAAAGCCTAAACCCAGCAGGAGAAGAGAAATCATAAAGATCAGAGCAGAAATCAATGAAATAGAAACTTAAAAAAACAATAGAACAAATCAACGAAACTAGGAGCTGGTTCTTTGAAAGAATTAATAAGATTGAAATACCCCTGGCCAGACTTATCAAAAAGAAAAGAGAAAGGACCCAAATAAATAAAATCATGAATGAAAGAGGAGAGATCACAACCAACAGCAAAGAAATACAAACAATTATAAGAACATACTACGAGCAACTCTACGCCAACAAATTCGACAATCTGGAAGAAATGGATACATTTCTAGAAACATATAAACTGCCACAACTGAACCAGGAAGAAATAGAAAACCTGAACAGACCCATAACCAATAAGGAGATTGAAAGAGTCATCAAAAATCTCCAAACAAACAAAATCCCAGGGCCAGACAGCTTCCCAGGGGAATTCTACCAAACTTTTAAAGAAGAATTAATTCCTATTCTCCTGAAACTGTTCCAAGAAATAGAAATGGAAGGAAAATTTCCAAACTCATTTTATGAGGCCAGCATCACCTTGATCCCAAAAACCAGACAAGGATCCCACCAAAAAAGAGAATTACGGACCAATATCCTTGATGAACACAGACGTGAAAATTCTCACCAAAATACTAGCCAATAGGACCCAACAGTATATTAAAAGGATTATTCACCATGACCAAGTGGGATTTATTCCAGGGCTGCAAGGTTGGTTCAATATCTGCAAATCAATCAATGTGATACAATACATTAATAAAAGAAAGAACAAGAACCATATGACACTCCCAATAGATGCTGAAAAAGCATTTGACAAAGTGCAGCATCCCTTCCTGATTAAAACTCTTCAAAGTGTAGGGATAAAGGGCACACACCTCAATATTATCAAAGCTATCTATGAAAAACCCACTGCAAATATCATTCTTAATGGAGAAAAAACTGAAAGCTTTTCTGCTAAGGTCAGAAACACGGCAGGGATGTCCATTATCACTGCTGCTATTCAACATAGTACTAGAAGTCCAGGCCTCAGCAATCAGACAACAAAAAGAAATTAGATGCATCCAAATTGGCAAAGAAGAAGCCAAACTATCACTCTTTGCAGATGATATGATACTACATATGGAAAACCCAAAAGCATCCACTCCAAAACTCTTAGAACTTGTACAGGAATTCAGTAAAGTGTCGGGATATAAAGTCAGTGCACAGAAATCAGTTGCATTTCTTTACACCAACAACAAGACAGGAGAAAAAGAAATTAAGGAATCAATCCCATAAGATACCTAGGAATAAACCTAACCAAAGAAGCAAAGAATCTATACTCAGAAAACTATAAAGTACTCATGAAAGAAATCGAGGAAGACATAAAATAATGGAAAAATGTCCATGCTCCTGGATTGGAAGAACAAATATTGAGAAAATGTCTATTCTACCTAATGCAATCTACACATTTAATGCAATCCCTACCAAAATACCATCCATTTTTTCAAAGAACTAGAACAAATAATCTTAAAATTTATATGGAACCAGAAAAGACCTTGAATAGCCAAAGGAATATTGAAAAAGAAAGCCAAAGTTGGTGGCATCACAATTCCAGACATCAAGCTGTATTACAAAGCTGTCATCATCAAGACAGCATGATACTGGCACAAAAACAGACACATTGATCAATGGAACAGAATAGAGAGCCCAGAAATAGACCCTCAACTCTATGGTCAACTAATCTTTGACAAAGCAGGGAGGAATGTCCAGTGGAAAAAAGACAGCCTCCAACAAATGGTGCTGGGAAAATTGGACAGCCACATGCAGAAAAATGAAATTGGACCATTCCCTTGCACCACACATGAAAATAGAATCAAAATGGATGAAGGACCTCAATGTGAGAAAGGAATCCATCAAAATCCTTGAGGAGAACACAGGCAGCAACCTCTTCGACCTCAGCCACAGCAACTTCTTCCTAGGAACATTGCCAAAGGCAAGGGAAGCAAGGGCAAAAATGAACTATTGGGATTTCATCAAGAACAAAAGCTTTTGCACAGCAAAGGAAAAAGTTACTAAAACCAAAAGACAACTGACAGAATGGGAGAAGATATTTGTAAATGACATATCAGATAAAGGGCTAGTATCCCAAATCTATAAAGAGTTTAGCAAACTCAACACCCAAGGAACAAATAACCGAATCAAGAAATGGGCAGTGTACATGAACAGACATTCCTGCGAAGAAGACATCCAAATGGCCAACAGACACATGAAAAAATGCTCCACATCTCTGGGCATCAGGGAAATACAAATCAAAACCACAATGAGATACCACCTCACACCAGTCAGAATGGCTAAAATTAACAAGTCAGGAAATGACAGATGCTGGCGAGGATGCAGAGAAAGGAAACCCTCCTACCCTGCTGGTGGGAATGCAAGCTGGTGCATCCACTCTAGAAAACAGTGTGGAGGTTCCTCAAAAAACTGAAAATAGAGCTACCCTATGACCCAGCGATTGCACTACTGGGTATATATCCTAAAGATACAAACGTGGTGCTCTGAAGGGGCATGTGCACCTGAATGTTTATAGCAGCAATGTCCACAATAGCCAAACTATGGAAAGAACCTAGATGTCCATCAACAGATAAATGGATAAAGAAGAAGTGGTATATATATATATATATATATACAATGGAATACTATGCAGCCATCAAAAGAAATGAAATCTTGCCATTTGTGACGACGTGGATGGAACTAGAGCGTATTATGCTTAACGAAATAAATCAATCAGAGAAAGACAACTATCATATGATCTCCCTGATATGAGGAAGTGGAGATGCAACATGGGGGGTTTGGGGGGTAGGAAAGAATAAATGAAAGAAGATGGGATCGGGAGGGAGACAAACCATAAAAGACTCAATCTCAAAAAACAGACTGAGGATTGCTGGGGGGAGTGGGGATGGGAGAGGGTGGTGGGGATATGGACATTGGGGAGGGTATGTGCTATGATGAGTGCTGTGAAATGTGTAATCCTGGTGAGTCACAGACCTGTATCCCTGGGGATAAAAATACATTAAATGTTTATTTTTAAATAAAAATTAAAAAAAAATCAACACATTTCCTACAGAATTTGCAGAATTTTTCAACTAGTCATTAAAAGATAGCTTTTAGGAATCCATAAACATTATAAACAATCTAAAATCAGCATGGCACAAAGAAGACCAAGGATCAAGTCAAAGCTTGACTTTCTGAGTTGATGGACATTGCCTTTATTTCTCTTGTAGGAAAAGAAAAAACATACATACAAAATAGCCACTTCCCCAGTGTACCAAACAAATAGTCAAGTGAATAGCCCCTTGGAAATATTTTTTTTTTTTTGCACTCATTTTTTCTCACTAGTAAACTGAGTGATTCCTTTTTTCTTTTTTTAATTTGAGGGAGAGAGATCACTCACATGCTCACGTGAGCAGGAAGGGGCAGGAGGAGAGAGGGAGAGATAATGAATCTCAAGCAGACTCCCTGCTGAGCATGGAGCCTGACATGGGACTCCATCTTGAACACTGAGATTATGACCTGAGCAGAAATCAACAGTCAGACACTTAACTAAGTCACACAGGCACCTGACTTCCCTACTTCTAAGTATAATATCACCAACTCTTATTTAATGTTAGAACTGTTTTATAGCCCAAGTTAATCAGAAATTTCTTACAGAAAGATAAAAGTGCTGATAGGAATTTGTTTTGGATTATCCTAATCTGTTTGTAAAGTATAACATATTGATTAAGAGTGTAGGCTTTGACTGTCTGGTTTCCAAACTTGGTTCTGTGCCTCACTAGATGTCTAGCTTTTGGTCAAATTATTTCATCTCTCTGCATGTCACAGTTCCATTTTAAAATGGGGCTAATCATGGTACCCACCTTAAAGGCCTGTTGTGTATCTTAAATGAGTTAATATAGCTAAAGGGATTTGAACCATGCCTCCTGGCAAATAGCAGATACCCAACAGATGTTAGCTATTAGCTGTAACATAATCCTGGTTGGAAACCACTAAGGTGGTCATCACTTCTCCTGATCCTTGCTCCCAGTGGTATTTCTTTGTGCTCTAGGACTTAAGGCCCTGTGTAGTCCAGTTGTCTTTAAATTTCTACCACAGCTCTCCCATGTGCACAGGAACAATTATTCTCCTGCATGTCTTTGGGCTTTGAATAACTGGTGGTATCAACAATTTAGTGGTCTAATCATAATCAGTCTTAGATTTATAATACTTTAGTTACAGAAAACAAAACAAAACAAAATCTCAAGGGCCACAATACTCCACAGCCATCCATGTTTCTAGAAAGAAAAATAAAGACATACTCAGTGTATGAAAACATTAGTTAAATATTAGTGTTTGGTTGACAGTGCTCTGTAAACTTCATATTGGGGATACAACACTAAACAAAAATAAGAATTGCTGCCATCAAATAGCTTATATTCTAGTGTGAGACATGCAATAAAAATGTAAATATAGCTTTTTACTATTAAGGGGTGAGTGTAAAGAGAAAAATAAAGCAAGAATGGGAGATAAGGAGTCTAGAATGAGAGTGGGGTAGCATTTGCAATGGAAGGAAGGTTTCAATCCAATTTTTATATTAGACTATCAAGGAAGTTTTCACTGAAAAGATGAAGGAAAGATCTGATAGATAAAAGGGTGAACCATGGAGATCTTGGGGAAAGAGTGTTCCTGGCAGAAGGGAAATAAGTTCTAAGGCTCTGAGGTTGAATTGTGTGCCCTTTATGTTTGAGGAATGGCAAGGAGGTCAGTGTGGCTGAAACAGAGTGAACAATTGTTAGGAGAATATAAGCTAAGAGGGCCAATGGAGACCAGATCATGTATGGTTTTAGATATAACATGTCATTTTTCTATTTTTTGAATTAATCATTCTATTATCAGTAAGTACTTGACTCCTCATACTTCTACTCCACTTTTAAAAGGTTTAAGAATCCTAAAGGGTAAACCCAGTTCCAAGAGTGTGGTTGCCAGTTTTGTTCTATGCCACAGGGACCTGGATTCTCTTAAGTTATGTATTTTTTGTTGCTTCCACACTGTCCTGTTCTTTCAATGCAAACTTCTGAGTTCTGAGAGACACTCTTCTGATACTTAAGGTCTAAGTCACTGTCTCCTTATAGCAGGGCTCATGCTTGGATTCAGAAGAGACCATGTTCTTAGACCATGGTTATATACTTGGCCAAAGTTTATTAAGTCATATCTCCTATGCCATTGTAGCTAGATCTTGTGGTGTAATTCCTAACATAAGTTTCAGGCTGCACCCAATCAGGGTTCCCATTTGACTCTTAGACCCTTGACTTTGGCCCATGTGGCTGGCAGAGACTTCTTTAGTCCATGTGGTGCTTTGGTGTGTATTTACAAAGGCACTTTCTCATTGGTTTGGTGATTCAGAGACACCCTTGTGAGAATTAGGATGAAGTCTTTCTGTCCTCTGGGTATAGACAGCTCCTGGAAGGCTGAGTAAACATATGATGGATTTCAGCTCCAACTCACCCCTTCTCCAGCTGGTCCTATATTGCAGGTCACAATCCATCTAACCTTAAATGGTGGTGCTAGCCTAGACTTTTCCCTTAAAGTCCTGGGACCTTTATATAAATAAATCTTATCCTTGCCCAGTTATGTTTCCAGGGGCCTTAGGGAGCATCAGATTTAGAAACAGGAAGATCTATTTTATACTTTAATCTCAGGGCAAATGGTTGCATCCTTAGGTGACCACTGAGAACCCAAGAAAAGACTTCCAAATATTTTTTTTCTTAAATAAGGTGACCTGTACTTTTTAGCTCTAAACTGCTGAGAGGTTAGTGTTTTTGTTCTCTTCTTAGTAGGGTACCATATTTAAATACTAATTCATATCTTCTCTCTCTCTCTCTTTTTCTTTGTCAACCTTGATAGAGGTTTATCATCTTTCCCCTCTTAAAAAAAAAAGACAGATTTTGGTTTCATTTATATTTTCCATTGTTTTCAATCTCACTCATTTCTGTTCTTATATTTGTTATTTCCTTATTTATCCTAGCTTTGGGTTTCTTTGTTCTTTTTTCTTAACATGAAAGCTTAGATTATTGATTTGAAACCTTTTGTTTTTCTAATTTAAAAGCTTGATGCTATAAATTTCCCTTTAAGGACTGCTTTAGTTGCATCTCACAAATTTTTGTGTGTTAGATTTTTGTCTTTGTTCCATTCAAAATGCATTCTAATTTCTCTTTGATCCAATGATTATTTAGTAGTGTGCTACTTAATTTCCAAGTATTTAAAGATGTTTCATTATTTTTCTGTTATTGATTTCTAGACTATTTTCATTATATGCAGAAAACATTTTTTGTTTTATTTAAACTCCTTTAAATCTATTAAAATTTGTTTTATTGACCTAGGATATTATTTGTCTTGGTAAATATTCCACATGCCATTGAAACAAAAGTTTATTCTAGTTTTGTTGGGTTGAGTGTTCTATAAACATAATTTAGAGCCAGTTGGTGGATGGTGTTTTGTTCTGTGTCCTTGCTAATCAATTACTGACAGAGGAGTCATGAAGTCTCTAATTGTAGTTGTGTATTTTATCTGGCAGTTTTGGTTCATTATTTTGAAGTTCTGTGTTCAGGTACATTCACTTTTAGGATTGCTATGTCATCTTAGTGAATCGATTCTTGTCATTTTGTAATGTTAATCTTTATCCTCAGTAATTTTCTTTGTTGCAAGGTGAACTTTACCTGATATTTTAAAAAGCATTATCCTTTATTTTGAGTGTGTAAGGAATGCATGGTATATCTTCTCTCTTCCTTGTACTTTAAATTTACCTCTATCTTTACAGTTGAAGTAAATTTCTTACAGAGAGCATAGAGTTGATAATTTTAAACAATCATTCTTTCAGTGTCCCTCTTACATTTACATGTACTCTAATGTATCTTTAACGTAGTTTCATTTACTGGAAATTTTTATCCCCTCTTTGCCTCCTTAGGTTTATTTAAACATTTTTTATTGTTTCATTTAAACATCATATTTTGACTATGTTTCATTATACTTTTTTAGTGGATACTGTAAAGATTACAATATACATACTTAACTTTTCACTGTCTACTTAGAATGAGTATTTCCATATTTTAGATGGAATATAAAAACCTTAGTAAAGATAAAGGCCTTTATCTTCATCACTTTTACATTAGGCTTGTTTTATATTATATCTACATACATTAAATACTTCTTTAGACAATGTTATAATTTGTGTTATTGTTTTTAAATTTCACTCATATTTTAAAGAACTCAATAGAAGAATAGTCTATTTGCCTGATATATATCATTGGTTTTAACTTCATTTTTGATGTTACAAAAATGTTTTCTGGAATCATTTCACTTATGCCTGAAAAAAATATTTTTTAATATTTTTTTGATTGGGTCATTTGGCAGCAAAATCTCTATTTTTCATTTATTCTTGAAGGCTATTTTTGTTGGGTATGGAATTCTGGGTTGACATTTCTTTTCTTTCAGCATGTTAAAAACATTATTTTACTTCCTTCTGGTTACAACCATTTCTGTAGTGAACTCTGAAGTCACTTGACTACTTATTCCCCTATCATTATGTTGCTTTCTTTCATTGAATTCAAGATTTTTCTTTGCCTTTAGTTTTCAGCAGTTTCATTATGATATATATGAGGGCAGATTTGTTTTTTTGGGTTTATCTTGTTGGGATATGCTAAGACTCTTGAATCTCTAGCTTTATCCTTTTCTTTTTCCTTTTTTTTTAGCTTTGTCTTTTCTTAAATTTAAGAAGTTTTCAGTCACTATTTCTTCAAAATTCTGCTTGTACTCTATCTTTTCTCTTTCTGAGATTTCAGTAACACAGATGTTTTACTTTTTAGTAAGATTCCATAGTCCCTGAGATGCTGCTTCTTTATTCTACTCCTCTTATCTTTGTAGTTCAAATTTAATACTTTCTACTGATCTATTTTCAAAGTTCACAGATTCTTTCCTCCATCATATCTATCTCTATTTTAACTCATCAAGTTGGTATTTTATATGTTACTGCATTTTTCAATTCTAAAATTTTCTTTTGTTTTTTCTTTATATCTTTCCTTCTTGGCTGAGACTTTCTTTCCATTTGTTTAAAGAGTGTTCATTCCTCTCAGAGTATAATAGCTCATTTAGAGTGTTACATTATTTTAATATCTGTTTCATCTGTGGGGTGATGTTTATTGATTGAATTTTTTTTTGAGATTTTATTTATTTATTTGTCAGAGAGAGTGAGCAGAGGCAGACAGAGTGGCAGGCAGAGGCAGAGGAAGAGCAGGCTCCCTGCTGAGCAAGGAGTCCGATATGGGACTTGATCCCAGGATGCTGAGATCATGACCTGAGCCAAAGGCAGCTGCTTAACCAACTGAGCCACCCAGGCATCCCTGATTGAATTTTTTTGAGCAAGTTATTTTTCTGCCAACTAATTTTTTTATTATATCCTGGACATCTTGAATAATGTTATTATATTTTAGGCTTGTTTAAATACAACATAAAATGTTAACATTTTTGTTTTGTACACTATTAACTTGGTTGAGTTTAAGCCATAAGTGACACCCCATCTCTGTAGCTAATGGTTTTATGTTCTGTTTTTAAGGATTTTATAGTGTTATTTAGATTTGTCTTTCATGTGTGTCATCCATTGACCAATCTGGAACCTGAGCAGTGGTCTATATGTTCAGTGTTCAAAGTAATTGGTGCCCTGAATGGCATTAGATCCAGACATATATAGCTCAGGGATAAGCCAAACTCATAAAAAGCTTTTTGGAGGCCCTTCCCTAGGGGAACCCCTTGGGGCTCCCCTTTACTAAGTTCCACCCTGTCCATAGTCTCTTGGTACCTTCTGTTTCTTTAGGACTTTTTTTGTTATTGTTGTTCTGTCATTAGAAAGCTGGTACTTTATTTACCCTGCTCTGCTGTGCATTTTCCATGACTGTCCCTGTGTCTTGGGATGACAGAGAAGAAAAAGAAGAAAGTACATCTACTTGCATTCCTCAGATAGTAAAGGAAGTTCCCCCTGCCATCAGAGTTTTAGACTTCTGTGGACCTCCATTTTCAACACTGTCATTGCCACTACTTCTTATGTGCCATAGTATTGGGAAAAGAGGAAAAGATAAAAAAATGAGAAACTTTCCTCACCCTTTCTGAGCATTAGGAGACACCTTTCTTGCTCCTTTTACTAGAATTAGCCTGTTGCAGCCTCTTCCCCAACTCTGGCAATATTCTTTTCGTGTTTCAAATTGTGTTGAGTTTAGACTCTTAGATACCAGTAGGAAATAAGGTAAATTCACTGCTAGTTTGAAAGTACTTCTAGTTTTGGTCTTCTTCTGTAATGTGTCTGGTACTATTTATTTTTCAGAGTCCTAAAATAGATGTTCCATGCATCCTGTTTAGATTTTATAGCTGCACTCAGAGGGAGTGACAGGATGGATTGTACTTATTCTATCTTAATTAAAATTGAAAGTTCCCATCCTATTTAATTAAGCACTGAAAGAAGAACAAAATCATTTTCCAGAAAAAGATGAATTGTGGCCATTTTAACATTAAGTACAACCCATGTAGTCAACCAATTTTAGACTATTGTGTTTTGTTTCATATGCTGGAGGGAAAGAAGTCAAATCACTGGGGTGTATACTTCAAGGAGGAAGATTCAATGTAACCATTCCCTATATATCTGTCACCTCTTATTCTTCATTTGTGGAGAGCTCCAGATGGCCTATGCTTTAGAGTATTGAGAGTACACTAAGATAAGGTAATGTCAAATCCAAACACAAGTCTTGCTACAAATAATCAGATCCTGACACTGGCATAGAATATATATGTTCAACACTATAACCGTGAGATTATGCCTTACAATGATTTCTCAGAAATCATGCAGTCTCATTGTTCGAGCACCAGAATTCACCCAGTGTGTGAACAGGAGAGGATATTGACAAGACTCCAAGTTTTGCCGTGTGTTTTTGCATGAGAATGTTTTCATGTTTCTCATTCCAGAATTTATAGTGGCTCTCTAATCACTTTGACTAGATATCAAAGCCATTTTCTAAAACTGGGGCTAGGATCATTTCTCTCACCTCTTACAGCCCTACTCTGAGGACTTCTTCAGTACTACCTTGTGTCTATTGCTGTCTCCTATATTGACTTAGCAGCTTGATTCTCTAAAGAAATGATCAGACTAAAAAAATAAATCAACATTAAAATTTGTATTTTTAAAAAAAGATTTTATTTATTTATTTGACAGAGACACAGTAAGAGAGGGGACAGAAGCAGGTGGAGTGGGAGAGAGAGAGGCAGGCTTCCCATGGAGCAGGGAGCCCAATGTGGGGCTCAATCCCAGGACTCTGGGATCATGACCTGAGCTGAAGGCAGATGCTTAACAACTGAGCGACCCAGGTGCCCAACAAAATTGATATTTTTAATATAATGGCCATAATTAACACAAAATTTTTTCACATAATTATTGTCCAGTCTTCTCCTGGACAAATTATACCTTAGGTATTCCATAGGCACTTCAAATTCATGTGTTCAAAACTGAGCTCATGCTCTTTCTAATATGGTTTCCTGTATCTGCTATTACAGTGAACACTTATACCCACACGTTGTTCAAAACTTATGTTATATTATACCTCCACAGTTAATGTTCAACCAAATACTAAAAATTCTATAATTATCCTTTGACTTAAAAAAATTGTTAGTGCAGTATTGCTTTCTGGAATAAAATTCAGTGATTCATCACTTATATAAAATATCCAGTGCTCATCACAACAGGTACCCTCTTTACTACCCATTATGCCCATCCACCCACCTCCTTCCCTCAGTTATCTATTGTTAAGAGTCACTTATGGTTTGTTTCCTTCTTTCCTTTTTCTTTTCTTCCTTCCCATATGTTCATCTGTTTTCTTTCTTAAATTCCACATATGAGTGAGATCATATGGTATTTTTCTTTCTCTGACTGACTTATTTTACCTAGGCTAATACACTCTAGCTCCATCCACAATGTTGCAAATGGCAAGATTTTGTTCTTTTTGATGACTGATTATTTCACTGTGTGAGTGTGTGTGTGTATAACTTAACTATACATATATATGTATAGTTTATATATATATGTAAAACTTATCCAGACTCCATGCTGAATGTGGAACCCAACACGGGCCTCCATTTCATGACCCTGAGAACACCACCTGAGCTGAAACCAAGAGTCAGAGGCTTAACCAACTGCACCACCCAGGCACCCCATTTTTTGCCATTTAAATAAGGCCTATGTTTAATTTTTAAAAGGATTTATTTATTTATTTTAGAGAGAGCACACAAGTCGGGGTGGGACAAAGGGAGAGGGAGAGAAAGAATCCTCAAGCAGACTCCCCTTGAGCTCACAGCCCAACACAGAGCTGGATACCAGGACCCCGAGATTATGACCTGAGCTAAAACCAAGAGTCAGAAGCTTAACAAACTGCACCACTCAGGTGCCCCTTTTGGCCATTTAAATAGGGTCTATGTCTAATTTTTATATCTCTATTTCAGTGCTTGGACTCAGTCCCTGAAACACTGGGATATTTGTTAAATGCGTGTGTGAAAGAATGAGTAAAAAGTTCTGAAATCTAAATTAAGCAGAAAAATGACAAAAATCGTTAAAGAACATTAGGTAAATAGATAAGGTGAGGATATCTAGAAGTATGTAGAGATGGTGAGAAAACTGAAAGCCATAAAGTCTTTGCAACAAGTTTGAGGTCAAAAGTGTTGAAATGATAGGTTGATGATAAGCAAAATAACTAATGACTTCTTTTAAACTTAAATTATTAAAGTCCTAGAATGCAAATGTCATTGCCCCCAGAATAGATTACAGCATCACCTTGCAATTCTCAAACCAATATCCCAAATTTATTTATATATACACAACGTATAAACTATGTACTATAAATTACATATAGTGTCACATTTATTATAAACATTTGGGTATAAAGCAAACCAGTAATGCTTTAAGCTGTATAAATGTTATGTGACTAAAATTTGTTTTAAATAAGCTCTCTCTCTCTCTTTTTTAATTTTTTAATTTTTTTATTTCATTTAAGCTCTCTCTTTTATGTTTTTAATTTTTCCCTGTTAGGTCTTCTAGCTAGAAAAACCTGAAGGGCTTAAAGTTGTCTGTTTTATCTGAGGTGTAAGCTCTATTTTCTTCAAATGTGCTTGCCAAATGCTACCACAGTTGTGCTTTTAAAAGGAAACACTTTGCTTATTTAGTTTATATCAATGTAAAGCTTAAAATAATTAAACTCCATATGAGGTCAAGTTCAGAAAACTGGTATTTATTCTCTTTAAACAGCCTAGAAGTGCAATATGTCATTTTGCTGCAGGTGTTAACATTTGTTACATTTGAACAATATGATATATATTTTCAAGGTCTATTATGCTTTGAACAATTCACAATATTTCAAAAACTGTGATTTAACTGTTTTAAGTTAAACAGGCATCACTTATTTTTTTTTAAACCAGTGTTTGCAATAGGTATTGCCTATCATTCTCTGATACTCACAGGTTAGTTTAGAAGCAAAATTTTATCTTTAGTTTAGTTAGAGATGCTCCCACATGTGACTTTAAAAAAAGATTTTATTTAATTATTTGTCAGAGAGAGGGAAAAAGAAAAGTGGGTGTAGGGAAGGAGCAGAGGGAAAAGCAGGCTCCCCACTGAGCAAGGAACCCGAAGAAGGACTCGATACCAGGACCCTGGAATCATGACCTGAGCAGACACTTAACCAACTGAGCCACCCAGGCATCCTGCTCCAATATGTGACTTAAAAATATTTTTAAAAAAATTTAACTCGGGCAAAAGAAGGTTCTTATATATTAACCCATGCATTGTGCTTTTCAACTGTTAAAGTGCTTGCCCTCCTTAATTCATACAAAATTATTAAGATATCTTAAATGGCCTGTATTCTTTTTGTGGGCTGATCATTTATTTCAGTAAGTACTAAAAAGTATTAACAGCCTCATATAATTCAAAAAGAGCTCCCAAGTAGGCAAAGAACACAACATTTTTGTTAAATGATTATGACTAACCAGTCTCTATAGCAACATTAGATTTTGTAGATACCACTTAATTTTATAGATAATTTCTACAAAGGCAAATAAGAATTTTGAACTTCAGGGTGCCTGAGTGACTCAGTCAGTTGAGTGTCTGACTCTTGATTTTGGCTCAGGTCACGATCTCAGGGTCATGAGATCAAGTCCTGTGTCAGATTGGCTGCTGAATAGGAAGCCTCTTGATAATCTGAACCTCTCCCTCTGTTCCTTCTCCCACTCTTTTGCTCTCTCTCAAATAATGTTTAAAAAAAATTTGAACTTCATTTTATTTTTACATCATGATGAATTATTTGCTTCCTTTAAGAGAAGTAAAACTCTGATTGTTTTACTACCATATCAAACTATAAACTATGGGACGCCTGGGTGGCTCAGTGGGTTAGGCGTCTGCCTTCAGCTCAGGTCATGATCCCAGCGTCCTGGGATCGAGTCCCACATCGGGCTCCTTGCTCGGCAGGGAACCTGCTTCTCTCTCTGCCTCTGCCTGCCACTCTGCCTGCCTGTGCTTGCTCTCTCACTCTCTCTCTCTCCGAAAAATAAATAAAATAAAATCTTAAAAAAAAACACAAAAAAACCCCTATAAACTATTATTCCACAAAACTTAAACTTTTTGTTTTAAATAAAGCACAAATACAGAAAAGCACACAAATGTATGGCTTCATAGATTCTCTTAAGGCTATATCACCTTAACTCCACTCAGGTCAAGAAATAGAGCTTTCCTTCCCACCTCAGGAGCTCTTCATTGCTACTCCCAGCATAATCCTCTCCCTCTTCCAAAAGCAACTACCATTTTGAGTTGTATACTTATCACATCTTTACAGTTTTATCACTGAAGTGTTCATCCCTGAGTCTATAGTTTAATCTTACACAACTAAAAAATTGTTTTTTTTTAAACGAAGTCTCTTTTAATCTACAGTTTCTTCCTTCATCCTTTTATTTTTTTCTTTTTGTCCTTTCGTTTGTTTGTTCTTTCCAATTCATGTGTTGAAGATCCTGGGGGAACATTGACTTACAATTCAAAAATGGTCCTTGTAGGAAATGAAAACTTTTTCCTTCTCCCCTTTTAGGTTCTTTTGGATGATTTATTAGTTAAATTGATGTAAGTCAGATTAACAGGAGAAAAATTAATGATACCCATAGGCAGTCAAACTATTGAGGCTTAAATGCCATCTTGAGTTAAGGAGAAGAGGATAGGGTCTCAGACTCTGAAGGGGAGGAAGATGGGAAGATAAATGTTTGGTGAACGTTTTCAATGCTGTCAAAAGACAATGGGACACAGAAGGGAATTTGATCTCCAGGCCCTGCCAGCTTCCCACTCCAGTTTATGACACCTATCCCATATTCTTTGTCATTACCTCTGGTGATAGTTTTCTTCCTAGACCAGACCCCCCCCTTTTTTTTAAAGATTTTATTTATTTATTTGACAGAGAGAGAGAGAGATCACAAGAAGGCAAAGAGGCAGACAGAGAGAGAGAGGGAAGCAGGCTCCCTGCCAAGCAGAGAGCCCGAAGTAGGGCTTGATCCCAGGACCCTGAGACAATGACCTGAGCTGAAGGCAGAGGCTTAACCCACTGAGCCACCCAGGTACCCCTAGACCAGACCCTTTTATCTACATTCTTTTAGTCAGTTAAGGGGCAGGTGAAAGCCCAAAGTCTTTGGGCCTTTAATGTTTTTAGCTCAAAGTAATGCAGATGCCAAGATGGCACATTTTGGGGAGGCTTATTTTGAACTACTTCATTCTGTCCTCATCTTCCATGAAACTTGGTAGCTGGATTCAGAGGCTGGATCCGGAAGCATTTAAACTCAGGTTTATTCATAAGCAGGAGCTTAATGCTGTTTTTCTCTTTGCCTGATGTGAGGCATTATTGATGCTCAGTGCTTAGATCTATTAATTCTTAGGGAGTTGCAAACAGAGATAGTCTAGTTATAGGATTTCTCTTTCAAATATTAGGTGGATAAAAATAGAGGTGTCCCCTAATCTGGTACTGAGTAAAACATTTCATACAAGAAAGTCTGGATAAATATTTGATTCTTTCCCTTTTACCATTTTTTAAGATGTGTTGACTTCCTATTACTCTCAGATTACCTATTAGTATTTTAAAAAATATTTAATTAGTTGATATTCATTCATTCATTCATTCATTCATTCATTTGAAAGAGTGAAGTGTTGAGGGGAAGGGGCAGAGAGAGAAGGGGAGAATCTTAAGTAGACTCCATGCTGAGTGCTGAGCCTGACACAAGTCTTGATCTCACAATCTTGAGATCATCACCTGAGCCTAAACCAAGAGTCCAATGCCTAACTGACTTAACTGCACCACCCAAACACACTTACCAATTAGTATTTTTAAAATATTGTTATAAACTCATGGACTAAAACATTTTTAGTTTGAGATTATTCTTTTTGAAGCTCAAATTGGCAAGTAGGAGCCTCTTGAATTTGGAACCTGAGTTCCCTTCACATTGTCCTAATAGTCTTTGATTATTTCTTCATCATTCAATGTAACAGTGTTCCTTCTGGTTCATCTTTATCCCCAAACCTGAAATGACCTCTTTCTCTAAGAAGTACTAGTTTCTTTTCATGGTAAGTAATATTTCCCTACTATTATTATCTGGGCATTAGGGAGACTTGTTTAGTCATTGTTTCTAGACTTCTTCAGTGGAGAGAGCTAGGACTTCTCTCTTCCTCACCACCCCCACCCCCAAACACACACTATACAGCACTGCATGTGATAAATTCATATTGACATTTCCTATTCATAGTCAGGACTATAGATTTTTTTAAACATAACTTCCTTTATATTTCACTTCCTTACTCCAAACTGAGAATCTTCTTTGTCAAGGATACAATATTTATCAGAATTGGAATAACCCATAGTTACTTTTGCCTTTGACATACATTGATTTAGGAAGAAAATTTGGAAGGGAGAGAGAGAATCTCAAGCAGACTCCGTGCTGAGTGTAGAGCCCAATGTGGGGCTTGATCCCTCAACACTAAGCCAAAATCAAGAGCCAGATGCTTAACTGAATAGCCACCCAATGCCCCAGTTGTTGTTCTTTTAGAGTTATTTTATATTTTAGTTCAAAGAAAGTTTTACTCTCGTCCCAGATCTTCAGTCTTCTCACTCTTCTGTTCAATCAACATGTTGAAGGAGGTCTTTTTATAATCCTGTAGTAAGCATTTCTCTTAGAATGTTACCACCATAGGGTCTGTTTCCCAAATAAATATTGGATTGGCACCTGTTGTATGCTTTACTGAGCATTGGATGGTAAAATAAATTAATTAGAAATGAGTGCTCTCATTGTGATCAGCAGGTGTTAAACAAGATAATCATGAAATATTTTTTTTTGTATAGCACAACGAGTGTCTCTTGTTTAATTTATGAAAGAAAGATTCCTATTAGTTGATAAATAATAGAATTGTCATTGGAGAAAAACACTACTAGAATACCTTTATTCCCCTGCAATAATGGGTTTTCCTAAATATTTGCATTTTAACGTATTTTAATACTTTAACATGACTTGGGTATAAGTCACAAAATAGAAAGAAATTAAGGAAAGTAACAGGATTTTTATCTGTGTTATTCAAAACCTTGCCATCATAAGGGTTCTGCATAACAGTTGTGACCAACCCTCTTCTATAGAGGTGAGGCATTTATAAATATAAATATAAAAATTGTTTTAAATCATAAAATATAAATTTTATAGAATATAAGGATTGTTTTCTAATATAGAATGTTTTCTAATATAGTTTTTATCATAAAATCCAATTAAGATCATGTTGACAATTATGTCTTGAATGACTGCTATAAACAATCTAGATCTTCAGTATTTTCATATTGAATTTCATATTCTGAATTTAAAATAAAATTGTGTTTGAAGTTGTCAGAATACTTTACATTTTACCATAAGTATATATTGAAGTTCTTTTTAGAATCCTGGCTAAATCTTTAAATTAAGAATATAAAAATGCCTTTTAATCTGAAAATTTCAAACCCATTTATTACATCAAGTAGAGAGTGGCTAGAATTATAATATACTTACAATTACTGCAGAAATTGGTTTTGAGTGATAAAAGAGTGCCTAAGAAAGAATATAGAAAAGTGTATCAGTGGTCTTTTGAGGAGGTGTTCCAAGCCTGTCTTTTCCATGATTTATCTGCTACCTTCCAGCAATGTATTCTATTATTGTGACTCGGCATTCACTGAGCACCTGCAGAAGAGTCCCCACTATACAAACTGATGCTAAGGATGCCACTAAGACTCTGTAAACTGCTCGTAGAAATCTCAAAAATGTAAAGACAAGTTAAAAAAAAACTTAAAAAATTGTTGTTAAAAACTTGAAAGCAAGCCCAATATTCTCATTTAAAGGTTTTAGTGCTAAAAAAAAAACCATAAATGTGTACTGTGGAGGTCAAAGTCACATTACAATTTCAATTAAGATACTCTCCCATTATATTAAAATATGGCACATTATTGATTTTTTTCTTTTTGAGAGAGAGAAAGAAAGACTGCACACTTGTATGTGAGCATGAAAAAGGGCAGAGGGAGAGGGGGAGAGAGAATCCCAAGCAGGCTCCATTAGCGTGGAATTGACTTGAGGCTCGATGTCATGGAGATTTTGAGATCATGACCTGAAATCAAGAGTTGGATGCTTAACTAACTGAGCCACCTACATGCCCCTTCATCTCTTTTTAAAAAGAAAACCCTAGTAGTTTTATTCTTTTACAAGGAAATACTGCACATGTAAATGAATGAGTGCAAAAAGGAAATTTTAAATACTGTAGTAATTTCAAAAATTTTGGTGTTAGATTTTAAATGGTTAAAATATAATAAAGTTATTAGGAGGTATGCCAAAACCTTCTTTCTGATGAATAGACATTATCAAAGACTTATTAAAATGCAATATAAATGCTTAATTAGTGTTTAAATGCCTAATTTATTTCATTGTTTTTTTTTGTTTTTGTGATAAGCATGTTGTGGTTACCACAAATAAAGTATAGAGAATGTAATATGGATTTATGGTGGATGTGATGCCAGCAATTGGTTGAGCCTTTTTTTCATGTTGTCCTTACTAAGGTCCAGAAAATAAGATGACTTCTCCAAGGTCACACAGGTAGTTAGAGGAATGATTAGCAGCCAGGATATCTGACTTTCTTTTTCAGCATTGTTTTTCTAGCAACTGTCCGTTTCTACAGACCCAAAAACCCTGTGGGTGGCTAGGTTGATATACACAGAGACTGGAAGCAAGCCAGGTATAAGACAGGAGGGGCTAGCAAGTTCTTAGGAAATGTGAGAGTATTTGCTCTCTCTGAAAGCATTAAGATTCAAATATTTAAAACATTATGACATCTAACTAGAATATGCCTACAGGCTAACAAGTTGCCTTTTTGGTGATCTAAAGGCATTTTTTTTTTAGCTGCTTAGATACACTCAGTATCTAAAATGGGTTCATATACAAGTGTTTATAAATAGGAATATAATTTCAATTATAGGTCAAACATTTTATTTTGTGGAATAAATTATAAATAACAGACTTTATAATGACAGCTGAGTAATTGATAGTGTGCACATCATTGATAAGTTGATTGATTCATTTATTTTAATGATAGCTTTGGAGGCATTTTAGGAAGTCTTTTCAATCCATCCAGTCAGTCACCCGTCTCAAAAGTTGATCCTTTTGCTATAGGGTTATACAGTGCCTGGAGGAGCTGTAAAGCTTCATTTTTTTAAAAAATTTTATTTCTTTTCAGCTTAACAGAATCCATATTTTTACAACACACCCAGTGCTCCATGCAATGTGTGCCCTCCCTAATACCCACCACCTGGCTCCCCCAACCTCCCGCCCCCACCCCTTCAAAACCCTCAGGTTGTTTTTCAGAGTCCATAGTCTCTCATGGTTCATGTTTTAAGATACTGAAAAAAAAAAAAAGATTTGGTGGTTGAGAACCTGCCTATAAAGAGTAAATAATGGTTTTTAATGTATTTTGCTAGTCACTTCTATAACTTGAATTTTCTATTCAAACATAAAGACCTTAAAAGTCCAAAGTATTAAAGTAAAATTGAACCTTCAATATACTTAATCCTCATGTTAAAACTTTAGGATCTTTTAAGATCTATTTCCACTATGAAATATGTCATTATATATTTAACCTTTGGGCTGATGCAAAATCAAACCAAGACTCACCAGGACTTTTATTCTAGAATAAGCAGAAAGGGGGAGAGAGATAAGAGGAAAGTTTAGTGACTTTATTTACAAACATTTATTATTTACCTACGTGCAAGACCCTGTAGATGCAAAGCAGTTAAGGAATTTACTTTTGGTTGGGGAGACAACATGAACTCACAGGAAAAAACAGCAATAGATGCTAGTGAACTAGAGTATCAAATGTCTATTGTGGTGTTATGGCTATTAATACAGTTGAAAGAATACTTCATCCTGGCAAAAGCTGGATGGTTTTAAATGGGAAGAAGAAATTTAGGGTGAAAGGGGAAAGGTGCCTACAAAGGCATAATCATAGGAAGCCATTTGAGCCGTGTCAGGGATATGGGAGAACCAGTTCTGTATCCAAAATACACTAAACCACTAAAAGCATTGTGTAAGAAAGGCAAATATGTTTTGCATATCTGCAATGTGCTCCAAAACTTTTCAAACACTATTTACTTGAAATAAACTTATTATTAAGTATTAAGACCATCTTCATTTTATTGATTCAGGAAACTAAGTGAGGCTTAAAGAAAGTGAAGATTTGTCTCAGGATTTCTGAGTCCAAGGCTAATATACTTTGCATGGAAATGCACCTGTCTTTCTCAAAATGACTTTGAGCTGGAAATGGAAAAACCTTGTTTTGATTGTCTCCTATTCACACTATTGGTGAGGAAGGATTTCCATCCTATGGTTATGGGGATGACCAAACACAATACATTCAACACAAGATAGAGGAATTTGACAGCAATTTATTAGTCACATAAACACAAAGCCTGAGGGAGGAGGACATCACACACCACACATGGTTACACGGTGGTCACCTCTGGAGCAAAGTGAAGAAGCAGGAGCTGTGGGAAGCAGGCTTTGTAGTATTGAGGGGGTGAGGTGACCCCTGGTTCCTGTGGGAAGCTATGATTGGCTACGTTGAATAATTCTGAGGGCTGGCAAGGAACTGACACCGATTATTCAGGGATGAGCAGGGGCAGAATTTTTGATCCAACTGATAAGAAGGATTGTTTGGCTAGGAGGCATTATACACAGGAGAAGAGTGGGGAGAAGCCCTTGAGGTTAGGTCAGTCATGCAACCATCTCCTCGTTGCAGATGTCAAGACAGCACATAAAATTAATTTAGAACTTTTACCACAGTTATGAAACTGTAGGTTACTTTTAGCTTTCTAACTTTCTCCTGTTCCTCAAAAAGTTTTGCTGTGTGTGTGTGTGTGTGTGTGTGTGTGTGTTTGTGTGTGTGTGTGTGTAGGTAGGTAGGTAGGAGCTCCTGTCTATTCCTATGCATGTTAGTTTCCTTTTGTATTTCTGGTACTTATTCTCTTACTATTTTCTTATTAAAAATTTTTTTTTCTTATTGGCTACCTCCAAAGAAGGTAAGTTCCATAACGGCAGGGAACATTTTTGATCATCTTATTTATTGCTATGTTCCCACTGCCTATAGTTCCTGGTGTATGAAAGATGCTTAAAAATTTTGTCAAATAGAACAAATAAATATAGTTATAAATTATAGACTTAAAGGTATTTTTATCTGGTGTTGAGACTTCCCTTAATCGGATATATACACCAAACATATATCAAGGGCCTTTCTTTTACCAGCTTCTATTTTTATAATATAGTTTCTACCATTAAATAACTTATAGTCTTGCGGAGGAGACACATTAGTAAAAATACAATTTTAATACTTGATGACAATAGCTATGAGAAAAAAGAGCACATGGATTTGGTGGCTTTAAGATGAGGTTGCACTTGAATAATCAGAAAGGAAACCATGTTTGTTTGGTTTTTTTTTTTCAATCCAGGTGAAGGAAACACCCAACTTTTCTTAGTTACATAGTCCTGTATTCCGAACTCCTTAAAGACAGGAAATATCAGCAAAAATCTATCTTAAATTTTTTCATGATGGAATTTGATGGAGACAAAGGATAACTTACAAAAATTAGGCATTTTATATGAGTTTTGTCCATATATTAAATGGAGTAGGAAATAAAAGTGAAATTAAGTAATGAATTAAAATAAGTAATGGAAATAAGTAATGAAATGTGTGTTTAGCATATGTAGACACTGTTTGCTACCTCTTTCATTTATATTTGTGGAACTGTCCTATTGATTTGTTGGTCAATCAGAATGGGTTTTATGGGGTAAGTGGTTCCTCCTTCCCATATCATAGAGTGGAAAAATATTTTTCCTCATCTGTCTCTGTGCACTTTACAGAAGTTTTTGTTTACAAATAGAATGTGGAGTCTGAGATCCTGTTCACTATAATTCCAATTCCTTTATGGCCCTTTTTATACCCTTTAGCAACATAGACTAATACAGAACCATCACCAAAAGGTGGGTTTATGTTCTCATATGTATCCCTGGTTTCCTCTGTTTGAAAATATAAGCAGGAAATTTATAGGATTTAAGTGTAAGTGCCCTATAGGGAGTCTTAACCGTCTTCATAGTGTGATATAAACATATTGAGGATGTGTTCCTTCTGTTTGAAGGCGATCTTGGGATTTTACTATTTTGTAAATTAAAGAAAGGGATTGATCTCATAAATTTATCCTGGAATTCAGTAAAGGTAAAAGTGATTGCTACAAAGGAGACAGCCAATATAAAAGAGGGTTTTATATTGATCTGAAATATAAGCTATATATTTTTCCCCTTGAGTTAAAAATACATTGACTAGGTTGGTACCAGCTTTATGAACATTTACTGGGGGGAGGGCATGGAAAGTTGGGCTCTTAATTGGATATGGATCTATTTATTCTGCAAGTTTTAAGGATGGGATTTATAAATGGAGCATACATTTAAAATCCTTTAAAACACCAAGTGATGTAAAGAATAGGAAGATTTGGTATATTTTCCCTGTGTCTGAGATCCATTTTTCTTTTGAATTTTTGTCGTCATGCCCTTAGGTAAGAAGAAAGTTGTGTAGGTAAACCAGAGAAAGGCCAGTTACGTGAGGGTGGACCCTGAAGCCATAAAATTGATCCTCTGCTTTTCAAAGAGTTATATAGCCCTGATTTTTTTTCCTGTGATACTTTTTTTTTTTAACATATCATGAATCAAAATTTGAGATCAGATTTTACCTCTCATTCTCTCTGTGCTTCTTTCTCCCTTCTTGACCAACCCCTCTTTTTTTCTCTCTCATTTTTTGACCATGTACCCTGAGGACTGCTAATAGATAAGGACTAATTTTAAGATTATCAAACTAAACTTCTTTCAACTTTAGTTGTTTTCTTCTGTCTTTTATACATAAAACAAGTATTAGCACCTTAATTTCTTTATAGATGGCTGCTTTCATCAAAGATCCTTACATGTAAACTATTTCTATTCATTTTATTTTATGAATTCCTCTTTTGAAACCAAAATTAAGTGGTAGTGCTTTTTTTTCAGGCTTAATTTTGGGGGCTATATGATTTTGGTCTCCACAATTATTCTTTTATGCCCTCTAATGGCAGCCCAAGGAAACTCCTATTGGATCTAATTTCAAGGAAATAAACTTAAAAAAATAAAGAAATCACTAGAAGATCTTAATATAAATAAATTTCACACACCAAATATTTTTGCTGTAGGAAAAAGACGATATGTTCATTTACTAAACTTTAGAAAGTAGATTTTCTGGTTGATTTGTCATAGTTTTAAAAATATTTCTTTATTTGGATGATTATTTTAAAAACTCTATTTCTAGTTGTTAGTAATATTTACATTAGCTGGTTCCATCTTTGTATTATAAACAGGTGTGTTTTGTTTTGTTGATTCCAACTTAAGTTCTCATTTTTACTATTCTCTTTACCTTGCTTTTCTTCCTAGCTCAAGACTGTTGCCTTATATCTAGTTGCAGTTTTTCTGCTTCAGTGCCATTCTAGAAATGTAGCTTTTGTTCTATATAATGGTAGGAAACAGAATGGAGGCATCTGCCAACCGGCTGGAAAATAACTTTTCCCCCTGTTTGTCTACGTGCCTTTGCTGGTTGTCCCATAAGATCTACACTATTTTCTCAAAATGCTGTTAGAAATTTTTCTTGCCTGTAATAATACTATAAACATTACTATGACTAAATGTCATTAAGTACATATCTTAAAAGATATATGTTCATAAAATTTTTTGTCTCCTTATAAAAATTTCTATATATGATTTTTTACCAAATATTGGAGGTATTCTCCAGAATTATATATAGATATAAAATAGGTTCTATATATGTTCTATATATGATTTTTTACCAAATATTGGAGATATTCTCCAGAATTATATATAGATATAAAATAGGCTGAACCCACAAAAGCTCTTTGAGCCAGGGACTGTAATGCTAATTATAATAGCTCCTATTTATTGAACATCTATCATATGCCAGGCTCTACACAGCTTCCTCTAGTCTTCATCTCAGCCTACACAAGGAAGTCACTGTTCTCACTTGTCTCACCAGAAAATTGATGCTCAAATTGCTGGAGTGATTTGCTTGGGGTCACAGTGATATCAGGGGGGTAGAACTGGGTTTCTGACTCCACTGTATCCTTTATGAGAAGGTTGTTGGAGGAGCTAGAATAAAGTTGAGTGTACTTTTAAATTTTCTACCTACTGTTCTTTATGACTTTGGATGATCTTCGTCTTCAGCTTTAAAATCACACTTGAGATAAGAGGCAAGTGTTGCAATAGAGCCTAATGAATTAGTGCTTTGCAGTTAGAACAGGGTTCGGATTTGGGGTAGGCCATTTCCAAAGTGTGAGACATCCAGTGAGTTATCTCTTTCCATCTATAGAAAAGGTAATAGTCTTTCCAGGACTCTGGGATTGTGACCCAAACTGAAGGCACACACTTAACCGGCTGAGCCACCCAGGCACCCCAGTTGTAATCATTTCATAGGAGCTTTGTGAGGATTAAATAATACATGATGCATAACTCATGAAAAGTCCTTTATAAATAAGGGCTCTTTTTTGTTGACATTTCTGAATTCTATTGTCTTATTTTAAGGATTAATGATTAGCTTTAAAAGGAAGGAATAAAAAATGCATGTTGTATATGAATATTATTATCTAGATACCTCTTTGTAACTAGGTAATACCATATACAACATTTTATTCTACTTTACCACTGAATAAGTGAAAGCACAAAAATACATTTTGCTCTGTGTTAATAAACCCAAGATTCTTCTTTTTACGTGTCTTTTAATTACTACTATTTAAAAAATGTAAAATTCAAAAAATAAAATTTCAATAAACAGTTGTTCATCTAACAATACTTTTTTAAATGTAACTGAATTTCTGGGCCCAAAATGTAGTTTTTATATCTGGAGACACTAAGGTTTTGTACTGGTTTGGAAAATATGAGGAGATGGAAGTTTTCTGACATTAATTCGGAAAAACCCTGACTGAGGGAGATGGAGAGGTTCTAGATACTGTGCTGAGCACTTTGATTTAGAAACTCACTGCAATCCTTGTTGGGTACATTTTTCTTTTTTAATCACCCATTTCACAGACAAGAATCTGAGATTTAAGAGTAGCTAAATAACCTGCCTAATATCACACAGCTAATAAGAGACACAGCTAGATGTTTACCTCCAGAGTCCATAATAATGGCATTGCTATGTTCTTATTGCTCCGACGAGCCATTTCCATTTTAAAATAACCACTTACAAAAACAAGCATGAAATGAAAAGGATACAGAGCCTGCTTCAGTGAGGCTTGGTGGAATGAGCAAAAGAATACCAAAAATGAAACTTTCTACTATTTGGAACACAGCTAACCTTTATGCACATATGCTTCCTGGAGAATCATTCATTTAAAGGAATTCTCACACTAAATTAACAATCATTAAGTGACAGAGAACTTTAAAAGTGCGTGATGAATTATTTGCTTCTTTTTCTGGATCCTGGGGAGGACCCAGAATGATAATGTTATCCTTTTAAGTAGGTTTGCATGTTGTTTACGGTAGGTAACCATATTACCAAGCACCCTCCCATATGAACAAATTATATTTTTAAAATTTTATGTCTGAAAAGAGGAATAATAGATAGCTTACTGCTATCCATTCTAAGTATGCAGCTGTCTTATTGATTCCTCCTGGAGGAACTTGCTGACTTCAATAGGTGATATAAGAATAAAAGAATTTAGCTGTTCATATTCCTCAAGGGCAGAGAACTATATGTCTTCTTTATCCTCTAGCCATGCTGACCCCTAAGCATTTTTCATAATGCATCTGGTTTTTCTATTTGAGTCATTCTCTTATCTTCAAATACCTTGTAACACTTTCCCAATGGGGCTAGAGTTTGCTGCCTCAGCAAGTTAACTGTAAAACTTAAAACTTTTGTATTTAATAGTGTGAGGCCTCTTGGGTCTTTATCCTAAGTGATGAATATGATAAAACATGGCATTTTGTTAATTTCTGGTACTACTTATGGACTTTTTGGTACTACTTATGGACTTTTTGGTTAGAACAGAAAATAAATCTTAAAAATAAAAAAGCCCAGATCTTAAGATATAAGATTTTAAGTTTTTATTTGAAACTTAAAGAATGAGCTCACTTACATTTAATCTGGATTTTAGAAACATCATTATTAGCTTTGAGGACATTTAAAATAATCATAGGGAAAAAGTCATGTACATGGAGTGAGGGTGCCAGTTTCTAGTCCTGGTCCTGTTATTTCATAGCTTTGGTAAGTAATCTGCCCCTCTAAGGTCTTAGCTTCTTCATTTAAAAAATAGCCTTTTTTGGGGGGCACCTGGGTTGCTCAGTTGGTTGAGCGACTGCCTTCAGCTCAGGTCATGGTCCTGGAGTCCCGGGATCGAGTCCCGCATCGGGCTCCCAGACTCGGGGAGTCTGCTTCTCCCTCTGACCTTCTCCTTGCTCATGCTCTCTCTCACTGTCTCTCTCTCAAATAAATAAATAAATAAAATATTTTTAAAAAAATAGCCTTTTTTTTTTACAGAGTTGTTGTGATGGTTAAATGAAGTAGTCTGTAAAAAAGCTTTATAAATCTCAGTTTTATAAAAGTATGTATTTCTATTTTTTAAAAGACAGCTATGTATATCTGCTTTTAGAAACTTCAGTGGCTTTATTGTTCTTGGTTAACGAGAAGAGTTTGCAAGCATGACCTGAACCCCAATTAAATGAGCAGCATAGTACTAAATACCTAGGAAATTTCCCAACTTCCAAGTTTTGACCTGGGCTTCAGAAGGGCAGGTACTAGAGTAGCCAGAAATCTGGACAGGAATAATCACATACACTTCTCAAATATATTGTATAAATTATATTATCTTCTTTGTATGTCATAATGTGAGAAAGTTGGGAAGCTTGGCCAGGATGATTAAAAACCCAAAGCACATATCTACTCTATTTTTCTGAAGGGTATAATCTGATGGGGCAACACATGGATACTTTAGATGATTTAAGAACAATTACAAAGCACAATATTGAGTTAAAAACGCTAAAGTGCTGTTTTGGATACCCTTGATAATGAGAGAGATTTGAACCGGTAAAATAAAAGGAATTTAGAGATTACTTTTTGAGTAGGCCTTTGCCATGAATTGTATAGAGAAAGAGATGGGTTATCACCAGAATTGGAGAAAGAAAAGATGCAGAAGGCAAGAAGAAGGTGGTGCTGATGATCCTGCTGTATTAGATGAGCCAAATCAGCTGCCATGGGAGGGCTGCATTAAGACCATTGGAAAGAAGGCTGTGAATGTTACACTGAAGAGTTTGGATTTGCCAGCTGTATTACTTTCCTGTTGCTGCTGTAAGAGATTTAGTGGCTGAAAACAAATTATTCTGCAGTCTTGGAGGTTTGAAGTCTAAAATGGGTTGACAAGACTGTCTGTGTTCCTTTTGGAGGCCCTCAGGGAGGTTTCATTTTCTTGCCTTTTATAGTTTCTGGGTGCCACTTGCATTCCTTGATTTGCGATCCCTTCTGTGCGTCACTCTGACCCTCTGCTTCTGTCAACATATTGCCTTCTGCCTGGCTGTGACCTTCCTGTGTGATTGCTATGGGTCCACATATGTAATCCAGGGCAATTTCCTAGTCCCCAAATTCACAACTTAATCACACTGCTCAGTCCCTTTTGTCATTCAAAGTAACATATTTACAGGTTCTGGGGGATAGGATGTGGACAGCTTTTGGGGAGGGCATTGTTCAGCCTGTTGTACAGCATAGTTAATATGTAGTGCTAGGTTTTGAATAAGTTTAGATGATTTTGTTTCTTATATATGATATTTTCTGTATAGTAGCACGTGTGTATTTGTGTGTGTGTGTGTGTAACCACTTTTGTGCAAACACCCATGCAATGTTGTTTTCAAAAACAGTATTTTACATCTGACCATATATATATATATATATATTCATATATATATGAATGAATTGTATTTTTTTCTCCATTGTATACCCATTGCCTACTAAAATGTCAGGCACAGAGTAGGTTCCTAGTAATTCAATGAAGTAGTATTGGGCAATATAAGCCTCTCTATGACAAGAAAAATGGTATTTAACAGCTAGAATAAGTCCATTCTATCATATGGAAGATTTAGGTGAATTATTTCAGGGAATAAGAACCTGTGTAGACAGCAAAGAGGGTGGATGGTTGGCTATGACAGATGGAGTTCACCATCATACCCTCTGTCTCATACTTTTATCACACTGTGATGTTATTACTAATTTACTTGACAGTTTTACCCCGTTTTATCTAAATAGTGAGCAACTTAAACTTGCACTTCCTCTTCCACCTCTTCCTCCATATTCTTCTCCATCTTCCATCTCTAGTGCCCAATATAAATCCATAGTGTATTCTTTGTATACACTTTCCTATAGATTGTCAACAACCAAATATAAAATACAGTGACAAAAATATCCCATCTATTTTAGCAAAAAACATCTAGAAATAAACTAGTATCAATCTTTTATGACTATAAAAGATGAAGAAATTTATGGTTGAGAACTTTCAATGAAATTAAGATTCTAGTCCTGACTAAATTAATATCCAAATTTAAGGTATTTCCATGTTTTCCATAAATGAGACCATTTTTGTAATTTGACAAAATGACTGAAAGTTTATGTGAGAATAAACATATGAGAACCAAATCTAAAAAGTTAGATCCCTACCTCCCACCATAAGAAAAAATGCAGATTATCATATTTTGGAAATTAAATATGGATTAGTAAACAGTTAAATAATCTTGTAATTGGAAAAGCTTTTAAAAGCAGACCACCTTTATAGAAAATCACATTATGAAAGAGTAATAGTTCTGATTATGGAATAGGATAGAACAAAAGTGATTAATTGGAGAGTGTGTTTAGTTCAGGCATCCTAGCCTTTCCAAAGTATCAGAGAGGTCCTTAAAATTGTCACCCAAATTGAATTTGTCACCCCTTTCTCTTTTATAGATGTTGCATATTTCTTGTTAGAAATAGTCAGTGAGCAAAATAAACAAGATTGAGAGCACACTTGTGAGTAAGTGCACCTAAGGGAGCACTTGTATTGGAGAAGAGGAATGAAGAGGGAAAGGAAGGTGGGATAGGACAAGGGGAAGAGAGGGTAGTGGGGAAGAAAAGAAAAGCACAAGCTCAGAGATCTCAGCAGTGGAGGAGTATGTTTTGAAAGGTATCTAAGGAGCGTCACTAAGGCAGCTGCCAAGTCTGAGATATATACAAACTCCAGGTAATGGCATATGAAGTGACAGTTTTTCTGGAGCCCATACTTTATTGTAGGGATGCAGATATCTCAAGAGGGTGTAAGGGAATGAGAGGAGAGTTTAGAAGCAATGTGTCACCCTTTAATATCCCTTTCTTCACTTCCACTGTCATCCAAGAGACACAGTCTCCTAAGTACTCCATATTTGGCATGCTTCCTCTCACACGACCCTTGATATTCATTTCAAACAATCTTCACTTGGCTGAAATCACTATGGTAGCATGAAATGACTTGCCCCTAGTCCCAGTTACTCTGGAGATAGCTTTATAGGTAAATTCTTCCTCTCAGGTAGAATTAACAACAGATGGAGCAATATTAAGTCCTAGAGAACTTACTACACTGGTGAGTTCCCCAGAGTTGGCTACTTATTTTAAAACTATGTGAACATGATACACCAAATGAAACCCAAAGGCTGAAGTCTCATCTCAATGGAATCTGTGGTTTTAGACTTGTGAAACTTATTTAGGTGAAACTTGGGTTTCCCACAGCTGTGCCTGAGTCTTCCCATGGCAAGAGTCTTTACATCACTGCATACAGCTTAGGGAACACATCTGCTTAATTTATTGCTATGGTCAGTTCTGTCAGCAGAGGAAATAATGGAGATAAACCTATTAGACTATAGTTATATAATAAATCAAAACAGTCATTTTAAAGTCTGAGTTTTGAAACAGATGAAACATGAATAAGTACAATGATGTTAAGTTTAATGAGTATTTAGAGGGAGGAACACCAAGGAAATTCATTTTTTACAAAATGATTCTTTAGTTATAGCCACTTCTGGAATAGTAGAAATATCATCCTACCCTGTCTCAAGTTCATAAAAAGATTTTACAAAAGACTTGCCTGTAGAGAAAGGTAATATGCAAATGATAGTTAAATAGAAATACTGCTAAACTAGTATATTTAAGAATTGATAGTACTGTTGTTTTGTAGAGCATTAGAAATTTGTTTTAGTCATTAATCCCCAATGTAAAGTATCATTTTGATATAGGGATTTTTAACTGCTGAAATGTATAGATTAAAATATTAAAAACAAGCTTTATTGTCTTAGACTTTTATAGTTGCCACATGATGTCACAGAATTGGACCCTGGAACAAGTTAACTCACTTCCATGCCCCAGTTTCAATTTTAATGAATAAGAGTATGAACTGGTTTATCTCTAGCTTTTTTCTCACCTCTAAACTTGAGTAATTCCAGCGGTCTTTGAGTGTATAGATCACTCTGTATATCTTAGCTTTGCTGTTAGTCACCAAAGAAAACAGCAAAACAGAAGTCTAGAATTTCTATGAGGACAGTTATGGGGTGTGGCTCATTTAACACTTCTATGGGATTCCTACTGCCATAGTGCAAATTTAAGGGACACCTTTTCCCACATTTTAACATTTATGAATCTGAGATTAGTTTTACATATGATAGCATGCAATAATTCTATCTTTAACAGCATTTTGTTCTCCTTATGTGTATCTAAAATAAGGTCTCAATTTATTCTTTATGGAGTCTTTGGGTTGGTGAAATTCAAAATATGTCAGGCAATGTGCTATGTGCTAAGGTGGCTGGTTCCTGCTCTGATAAAGCTTCCATTCTAAACATATAACCACAGAAAGAAGTGTTAAAACTGCAAGAGTATTATATATGCTGTGAGATTATATCACCACAAGTGTCTTCATACTGTACCAACTTTCTTTCCACCCTCAGTCCTTTCCACTACTTTTCATAGGCTGTTCCCTCCTCATCATAAATAGTTCATATGCTGAATTATGTGTGCTTCAAGAGTATAGAATAATTTTAATACATTTTTATGGGATAATATTCTACACCAATGAAGTATTCGTGTGGCCTGGATGAGGGGAAAAATGTGTTTTCTTTATAAGAATATTTGTCAATAATTGAATACTTATTTTCCAACTTGCCCCAAATTTAATGTCCATTTTTATGGACCAACTTAGTCCTCATCTGACTTTTTAAATGTTTTAAAGTGGTCACAAATTATGCTATTCATTGTCTCAATCTATATGTAGTTACCATTCTATAACATCTTTTTAATTTTCAAAAATTATGATTTTGGCTTCACAGTTTTTCACTGTGGACTTGTATTCAGAAATGAGATATGTTATAAGAGGTTAAAAAAAAAAACAAAACCCCGCACTTTTCTCTTCCTTGGGAAGCACAGCCATAGCATGAGTTCTATTCTAGCTACAGGTAGAGCCCCTCGGCTTGATGTAATCGAAATGATTAGCTCTTGTTATTGAAAATGTTGGAAGAGGCAGAAAAGATGGACATAAGAGGGGAAAAGTATAGAGGAAGTGGCAGGTGAGTGGAGCAGTCGGTAAAGCTTTATACTTGAAGAGGAGAAAGAAATGACCCTCAGACTGAGCTGTCAATGTGGGGTCAAATGCGCAAAGCATAGTCCCATCTGGTTTTGGTTCTCTTTATAGAAGGAAAATAGGACAGAAACTTTGCAAAATAATTTTTATATACAAAAATTTATAAAAATAATCTTTAGTTATTTGTATATTCATTAATTTCTATCTGCCCATGTATTTTTTCATAGTTGCAAAATTATAGATATATTTCTGTATTTATTTTTCTGCTAAACTTTGTACTTGGCAACAGAAGTATTTTTGCCATTTAATTACATAGTGTTCCAAATTTTAATGCTCATGGCTGCATCATTCATTCATTCAACCAATATATTTGAGTGTCTACTGTACATAGGATTTGTTATTGATACCAAAACAAACAACAAAAACAACAGGCCAGAACTTGCATAAGATTTTATTAAAAGGAAGGTGAGCTTAAATAATTATTCCCACATTGCTAGACATTTTAGGTTGTTTCCAGTTTCCCCCCAAGAAAGCCTCCTATATATATATGCTCATCCTTCTTTTGTGTTATTTTCTTAGAAATAGAATTGCTGTCCAAAGATGTGAGCATTTTAGAGGGTAAGTGGGTTCTTGATTTACAGTTTACATCAAAATTATTGTTTGCTCACAAAGAATGATACCATTGTTTGGCTAGTGTCATTTTAGATGGAGATATGGAGACCTTTTGTAACTATGTATGGGCTTTTGGTAAATAGTTTGAATTATTTATATTAATTGTGTTTAAGATCTTCTAAATAAAAATTTAGTTCTTTAGAAATTAATGGGTATGAGTTCTACTTATGAATACCTAAAACTAGTAAGATGGAAATGATCAAGTCCAAATAAACATCTTTCTTTTAGAAATGTTACTTAACCAAAGGTAGTATAGTGTGACATTACAGGAAATGAAGAAATGTTCACTGTCAAAGAAACCTGAACTTTGAACAAGCCCTGGAAGACATTCTCTTGGAACTAATCCTGATTTTGCAAGGGATGTAACACATGATCTAAGAGGTCCTTTGCTTTCTGGGACACTATAATAAAAAGATAATTCATGTTTCCATTGTGATACATAGGGATTTAGAAACATTACTCATACCCATCACCTGCTCACTGGTGAAAGATTAAAATCCTTGTAAATAATATGCACATGTATGTGAGCATCATACATTCCTTGTAACTGCTTCTGATGTGAGTATCCTTCTCTGATAAAACCACCTCCAAAGCTTTAAGGACATTCTTTCTAGCCATTCCCATGGGATATGGGCATGACCATATCAGTTACCTCTTTCAAAAGACAACTAAAACTGAATTAAAAAAAAAAGTTAAGCAGCTTTAATTTTTAAAAAAATATAAAATCAAACTGACAGGTCAATTAGGGTGTTAGGGAAGGATTACAAACAGTAGACAGTTTTAAAAACAAACAAACAACAACAAAAAACAATTTAAAAAACCCCAGTACTTAAATAGCAAAGAGTTATCAATCATGGATCATAGACTTTCCATTTAACATGGTAAATTGGTCAGTTTCCTTCTTTACTATGTAGAGAAAGAAAGGTTATGTATTCAACATTTCCAAATATAATTTTTTTTCTTTTCTCTTTTTTTTATGGCAATGATATTGGTTCCCAAACACCCAAGATTTATTTTGTAGAATTCCAGTGTTGTAGTGTCATGAGAGAAAATAAGATAGCAAATTCCAGCAGGGGAAAGGGCCTCCACAGATATGCCATGTAAAACAGTACCAGAGTTAGATAGGCTAAACAATAAAGGGAACTAAATAAAACAGTATTTTTCAAATGACCTAATCTAGTGTGGGTCCTTTTACCTCACAATTTACTGTTAAAAGTTGCAAAACTAGGGATGCCTGAGTGGCTCAGTGGGTTAAGCCGCTGCTTTCAGCTCTGGTTGTGATCCTAGTCCTGGGATCAAGTCCCACATCGGGCTCCTTGCTCAGTGGGGAGGCTGCTTCTCTTTCTGCCTCTGCCTGCCACTCTGCCATCTGTCTCTCTGACAAATAAATAAAATCTAAAAAAACAAAACAAAACAAAAAGTTGCAAAACCAAATCTTGGAAGTAGAAACTGCATAGTTCTACTTTAACTTTCTGACAAGAAGTTGTTTTGTTCTGAACCATTTAGAGATATTGTGTATGACTCTAACTAATTGGGGGAAATATCCCACTTAATTAGAGGGTAAACCTCAGCTTGCTCAAGCATCTGGAACAAAATCTAATGTATGTACCTGTTGTTTCTCAGAGGTCATTCTCTGCATTTGGTCCCTATTCATGATAGTTCCATATGTGTGGCTCTTTAGCTCTGTGAGAATCTTGATGGTATATTTATTGTGCAATTAGGGGACTCTGATTATTGTATCAGTAGGGTTATAAAGATCAAAGTTAGATTTCTATATGTAAAAGTCCATCTTACTTGAAAGTATAATGGGAGTGCCTTTGTTGGTTATGTCCATCACCATGGTTGTGTTTGATAACTGTGATATGTCCCGCAAATGAGAAGCCAGGCATGAGGATGGTCACAGCATAATTAGAAAGTGGAAACTTGGTTTTCTAGTTTTGAATGCTGTGAAAACAAATTAAGAAGCAAACTCTTTTAGGGAAGTGGAAGTAAGGATGCTACCATCTGTTCCCACTGGGGCTAACACCACTTTTTCCCAACTCTAGCCTCTGGCTTCAAACTTGCTCTCCTCATTCATTCTCCAACTTGCATTCACAGACCCAATTCTGACCCTGCTTAAACTCTCAGTATCTCCCAAACACTGTTTGCCATTGAACAAATGTCATCTCTAATCACTGTTATATACTCCAACTTTCTTCATTTCACCACTTCAATTTTTGTACTCAGCCATACTGGACTACTTGCAGCTCCCTGGAAGTACCCCAGTTGGGATGGTGCACATGTTTTCTCTCGGTACTGGTTAAAGATTTCTAGGCTACCATTTGTAGAAACCTTAATACAAACTACCTTAGACAATAAACATATTTTTTCACATATTGGGACATTTGGGATAGCTCCATGGAACAATGAATTCATCAAGGGCTCAGATTTTTTCCTACCTTCCCTCTATCACCTTTTAAAATTATGTTTCTCTTCAGGCTGGAAACAATACACTTGTAGCTTTTCCAGCATAAAGTTCCAGCACAAAAATGCAAATATCAGCTCAGAGTCAGAATTTGATCACATACTTATTTGAGAATCTTTGGAATTATCCTTTAGACCTGTGGCTCTCAAGAGGGGGACGATTTTGCCCTTCAGCAGACATTTAGCAATGTCTGAAGATAATTTTGGTTGTCACAAGGAGAGGGGGGCGGGAGTGTGCTGCTGTCATCTAGTGGGTGGAGGCCAAGCATGCTGCTCAACATTCTACAATGTACACAATAGCCTTTAGAACAGCTTCTCTCCTTCATTCGCCCTTTCAAAACAAAGTATCCAGTACCAAATAACAGTAATCCCATGGTTGAGAAACTCTACCTTACCAATTAGAACCACTCATGGATCTGGGTATAGGGTTTGCTTCTCCTGAAGCATATGATTGTGTAGGGAATGTTGGATGGTTCAGTAAAACTAGAGTTCTGTTAAGAAGGAATAAGATGGGAAAGAATATTAGATTTGTAACCAACCGTGTCTACTACACCTTGCCTGGGTTCTTTTCTTGCTCTTTATCAGTTGTCCAGCTCCTATCCACTCTATAGACAGTACTTTCTTTGGGACATTGCCTCTGAATATAATTCCCTTTTCCCAAATACTTTCTCCTGGCTGGACTTCGTATTTCCTATGGATTCCTAAAATGTATCCTACCTCATATCCTTCCATTGACATTTCAATTATTATTTTTCCAAATCTTTCACTAATGTGTAATTTTTTTAGATGGTAGGGACTATGTCCTTTGTATGTAAAAAAAAAAAGTCCATTGGGAAGCAAAGTGGATGTGAGCAGTAAGTGGTGGTTCAATGAAGAAGTTGACTAATATCCTAAATTTATCTCCTTGTGACCTAAACCTCTGGGGACTTCCTGAAGTTTCCCAAGTCAACCTTAGTTTTGGGACCTCTAGACTGACACAAAAATGCCAAAGTATGTCTGATTATAGATTTGTTCTCTGTCTTCCACCACTACTCTCTAATGGCTTCTACACATGTTGACCCTTCTGTGTTTAGCATATGGGTGATTGTAACCATTACTATTTAAAAAAAAAGTGATTTTCAGGATAACTTTAAAGAGGAAGAACTGAAAAAGTTATTGCTTTTCTGTTTAACCCCCCAATGATAGGCTCCCCAATACACTGAAAACAGAAGATGGCCATGAGTGATATAGAAACTGTAAAGGAATAAGAGGCAGAAGGTCTCAGGGATGCAGCTGTCCTGGCTATTACCATTTTCTAGCTGTATGATTTAGGGAATCTTTCTCTTTCTTCTTGTTCTGAGCCCAAGTTTCTTTACCTGTAATTGGGCATTAAAAAATGCCTTATCACTTGTTGGTGAGGATTAGCAAGAACGTATGTGAAACAAATTTTGTGAATGGTAAGGTGTGTACATATGATAGTTATAATTATTTTGAAAAGGTTTTCAATCTGACCTCAAAGATTTCCATTTAGTTAGAAGAGATTGTGCTAAGGTTACAATCACTTATAGACACAGACTTCATAAGTTCCATCAGAGTCACCATGCCTTGAGCAGAGAACTGCTACTAGAGAAGATAAAATGCAGGTGTCATAAGCAAAGAGACAGTGCCACTGACCTGTGCATCCATAAACACTCAAGCCTGTAGACTGAACTGATACCCTTCCAAACTTGGACTCACACATACAGACTAGTGCACATTTAACACATTTCAGATAAGATAAAATAAGCACCTCTCAGAGAGAAAGACAAAATTCAGAATTGAAATTGGCATATATCAAATAGGAAAACCGGTACTCATCGGTGTATACCCAAAGTTCTATTAGATTTGGTTCTTCCTGATCTCTTCCTTGGCAGCTTTTCCATAACGTTAGGATCCACCTTTGCTCATCTCCATCTTGGGGTAGATGTAGATCAGGGAGATGTCCCAAAGGGACAAAGCCACTCCAGACTTTCTGGACATGCACTATGGTCTCTTTGTGATTTGGTCATACTACTAGTTTTACATCCTGACAAAGGTCATTCATTGAAGTTATTTCATACCTTAGTGGGACAGTATTGTGACATTAAGGAATGTGAAAATGTCCACAGAAGCACAGTGACCAGAATTGTCACAAAGATAACGTTCCCTGAGAGTCACATTAGTCCCTGAGACTTTCCCTGAGAGTCACATTAGCACTAGATATTGATACTAGATATTGATACTAGATATTGATACTAGAGACCATTGCATGAATTGTTCGGAATGATTTTTTTATTCCCCAAATTCCCACCACCACAATGAAGAATGATCCATTACATGACCTGCCCTTCTACAAAGTACTTAATGCTGATATTTTCCAAGAAATGAGATAAAGTGACTCAACCTATTGTATGTGGTAGACATGTAAATTCAGAGTCTATTAATGTCAATGAAACTGGACATTCATCAGCATTCTGGGGATAGCTCTTAATACACAATACAATGTATTCTTGAAGAATTTATTTTATGATGTTTATCACTTGAGCTCTAAGGAAATTAATCCTACTTTTCTGACTCCCAAAGCCTTGCATTCATGTTTATTTAGCTAAACACAGCCAAATTTTTTTTTGAATTTTAGTATTACATTTTTTCCCCTCCATTCTCTTCTACTTATAATCACCCGACATAGTTCTGAGGTTTTTCCCAATGCATATGTTCAGTGAAAATTCATGCATATTTCACTTAATAGGATTAATTATCAGCCTTCCACTAATTATAATTAAAGTCTCCTCAGGTAATTGTGTAACTTAACTTCAGTAATTCACACATACAGACAAGTATTTGTACAATAATAGGGCATTGTGCTGTAAAATACAGTAAAGAGCATAAAGCTATGAACACAGAATAATTGAATTCAGAGTTCTAATATATTAAGCTTTTCTTATGTGTGTTGCATTATATCTAATTGCAAATTGTGCTACTAAATATATTGTCTATATATAGTAATGATGCCTTAATGCAAACCTTATGACAGTAGGCATTCCTACTAAAAATTACTTCTAAAACCTGTAACTATTTCTCTCCTCTCTTAATAGATATTACTATTCTAAGTTTTTGTTAAATAGCTTATAATTTAGAAGGTAAATGTCCTCGAATTGGTAATTTATATGCAAAATAAATGAAAGAGCCTTTCCTCAAAGCATCTATCCCTTCTTCGTTTATGAAGCTTATTTTTTAACTTTTATTAATACCTAATGGTTACTTTATATGTTACTACATTAAGAAGTCAGTGTTTTGAAGATGCCATATGACACTGAAATGGCCATCTTTTGAAATTATGGGATGCTTCATTGCAGAGTCAGACTGTAATCTGCAACCAATTTGTGTCAGCTTTCTGCATAGAAAAGATCTCAAATCCTCTCTTAAACCAAGAATCAGCTGAAGGTTTGTCTTGGTTTCCTGAGCCCAGTGCAATTAGGCAGCACGTGAATGTGGGCCACATGCGTTTATTGCTCTTCCTAGCATGTGTTACTTTGATGTGTTCGGTTGGAAGGCTCAGTCTTTTCTGGGCAGCCTTCCTCCTGGGTCTTTATACTGCTTAGCAGTTGAGTCCAGACTTTGAAACACAGCCTAATTTAGAGGCGGATGCTGCAGCTGCTGCTGTCATTTCAGATGATTTTTTTTTTTTTTTTGCTTTGATGTCAGCTTAGAATCTTGGGTGTTGTATCAGTAAAGCAGTGTCTGCGATTCACAGAACAGAAAGCACACCATTTAAGCTTTTGTTTTAGCCCTAAAACTGAATTTCAACACCTCCTAAATGATGAAAAAATTGTAGCTAAGCAAAAATATGTGGAATTCTTCATATTATTAATTGGAAGAAAGTATTAATAAAGAACATGTAGCTCTACTGGTATTAATTTAATATCAGAATTGTTCAATATCTGGTAAATATTGATATAAAATGTGTGAAATGTAAATAAAGCAAACTCTTGCTTTTTCATCTTCCCTCTACATCTGATCAATGTGGCATAGAGTTTTTCCTTCCAACTGTTTGTCTGACTCATCTTTAAAACACTTTGTATTAATTACTGTTATTTTCTTGTTGAACTATATGGTTTACCTTAGAGAGCTTACTAAATCCTCTGGGGACAAGACCAATCATGGACCCGCTTATCTTCATTTTCACTAATTGAAAACCCTAAGTCTGAGAAACTGTAAATCTACTGGCTTTCTAAATTGCAAATAACTTCAATATCTCCAAAATGTCTGTTACTTAATACAAAGAATAGGTTTAAAGTTCAAGAGGTGGACATTTGGAAGTTAGATGAGAGTGAACTTACAAGGCCATATGGATAGGTTTCATCAGCTGATTCAAGACCAAAAGGCACGGAGGATTCCTTTCTATGCTTTCTCTGTTGACAAGAAACATGTATCACTGAGGGATTTCAGAACAGCACCTGCTTATGTATATAGAGGTTTGCTTTTCTAATAGGTTGCAAAGAGATAAACTGCTACTGTCTGTGACCAAAAGGAGATAATACAAGTCTTTCTTAGTGTGATATAATTTCATGGAATTTATAGAGGAAAAACCAAAGGTGACTTTATTGTGATATGTTGGCAATAAGTAAAGTCAAAATTTTAGGTACTCAAACAAATTTTGTGAACCTCCCTCCCTTTCTTCCTTTTGTCTAGAAATTGTTATTACAATTCTAGAGAAAGTTCTTTCAGAATAGGACCATGATATTTTTCTCTAAGAACAAAAACCATATTTACTATTGATAATAACAAACCATGATTTTAAAAATTGGTGAATGTTTATCCTAGCTTTATTTTAATGTAAAATATCAGAAATAGCTTAAACACCTAAAAGAGAATTGGTTAAGCAAATATTGCACAACCTTTCAGTGGAATACTACATGGTCATTTCACATGTTTATCAAGAGTTTTTAATAATATTGCCCAACTATGCAGGAAAATATCATAGCAAAAGTAGGTAAAATAATAAAGGAAACATACAGGATGATACTTAATTTGGATATAGAGTTTATTTACTTTCCTGTATATTCAAAACATCTTTATATATAGCAGTGGCATAATTTTATCCATTAATAATGCACAGTTATTTAAAATATCTATAAGTGTCCCATAAATACAATGTAATGCATTTGTATAATTTTTATAATTTGTTCATTGTATTTTGTAATTTAAAAATTATAATTCAATCCTATTTAATTCCTTAGATTTAGCAGGGACATAAACATTCTTCTTTTTCTTTTACTATTTTTAGGCATTTTCCAAACAGAATTTTCACTTTCACATTTTGCTTTGATTATGCAGGTATTTTGGTACTCAACTGTATTTTAATAGGACTTCATTTTATTTTAAAGATTGTGTTGGACTTTCTCAGTATGATAAATTTGGCAATAATAATAGCTATGATCCCTTGAAAAATCCTATAAATTATTACAAATTTTTATTATAAAATTCTTTTTTAAAATAGATAATAAGAAGTTATAGCAAAATAGGGATACTGAACCCACACAAGTTTATCCTGAATTCAGGCTAAACTTGAATAGACCTACATTGTTCAATAGGGTAGCTCATAAATGCAAGGTAGATTGTGACAAAATTTAAATTCATTGAAACACATAAATCAACAAACTCAGTTCTTCAGTCACATCAGCTTCATTTCAAGTGCTATGTAACCACATGTGGCTAATGACTATGGTATTGGACAATGAAGATAGAGTACATTTCCATCATCACAAAGAGTTCTATTGGAAGTGCTGATATAGACCCTATTCTGAATAACTAGTGCTATGCTCCTAATTATATTTTTTTTTAGAAATTTTATTCTTTATAGCATGTTTAAAGAAGAATATTAATGATTATCTCAACTTTCCTTTTTAATTTTGTCCTTATATAGACACTTTTTGAGAGAGAGAGAAAAACTCTCTCAGCATGTTTTGTTTGCCATGTGTGTTTATGTGACAAAAGAAAGTCATATGACTGAACAATAGTCTGTACTAAAATAAAATCCATCTCTCCTGCCTTTGTTCTTACAATATTTGCTTTTTTCAAAACCCAGATGTTTCTTCTTTCTACTTTAACATGAGCAATAGGGCACAGAGCCTTATGCAAACAAAGTGTGGGAAAAACCTGGAGGCTACCAGTCACTTAAAACGAAAGGTGAAAGGAGGAGGATCCTTAATCAGTAGAGGATAAGAGAGAAGATAAATCCCACTATGAGAATACTGCCTTAAGTGGAAAAAAATAAAATAATGGCATAAAAATAGCAACCATCTTTTAGAGTATTATGTGTAACCTTTTGTAGCATGCTAGAGATCTTTCCCTAAAAAGCAGCTATGCTGAATATTGTATAGACAGTGAAATTTAAGATCAAAGTAGAGATCAGAGTTGTATTTCTTAAAAGAATAATTTTCTTTAAATCATGAACATGATAATTCCCAATAAAAATTAAAGAATATAGGAAAGCATAAAAAGGAAGTAAAAATCATTCATTATATTTTCACTTAGTTATTATATTCCATAATTCAGATACATAAAATTCTTTGTTCTAAAAAGATTCTCACTTAGTCTATCACAAGCAGTTATCAAAAGATTGAGTTTTTCATAAAATGTAATTTTAATTATTTCATTTACATGTGGAATTTATTTAACCGATCTATCACTTTGGAATACTTGGGTTATTTTTAAATTTTGCTGTTTAAATATGATGCTGCTATAAACAGCTATTTGCTTGAATCTTGTCCACATCTGTCATTATTTCCTTAGAATAGGTTTCCAAAAATAGAATGACTGACTAGATTATAGAGTGCAAATTTGTAAGTCTCTTGCTTCTTTTTTTTTGTCTTATTGACAAATTTCTTTACAAAATTAGGTGATGATGTATATTCCCACTAGTGACTATTAATATTTTTTCCTCACACACCAATATTAGAATGACAAAGGAGTATTAATAAAATTGGAAATTATTAAAAAAATTGGAAATTATTCAATATAAACTTACATTCATTCATTACAATAAATTTCAAGGAGATGCTATCAAATGTATTTTTCAATATGATAAAGGATCACATATTAAATTTTAATTTTTTAAAGGTTAAAACTTCAACTAGTATACAGAAATGGAAATAATTTTCTATTAATCCAAATGTCTTAAAAGTATAGACTACATACCAAATAAGCAACAGCATTATGGTATAGCATTTTCTTTTTCTTTTCTGTAACTGATAGAAGTATAACTGACAAAAGTTGTATGTAGATTATATACCATATTTTGATATACATTGTGACATGATCACCACAATTAAGCTGATTAACATATCAATCAGCTATGTGTGTGTGCGTATGTATGAGAGATGAAAACATTTAATATCTAATTTTTTGGCAAATTTCAAGTATATAATACATTATTAGTCGCCATCCTATATATTAGGATCAAGAAATTAGCCATCTTATAACTGAAAGTTTGTCCCCTTTGACCAACATCTTTTTAGCCCCTTCCGTCCCTCCCAAACCCCCATAACTACCAATCTTCTCTCTGTTGCTAGGAGTTCAAGGTTTTTCTGTTTTTTGGGTTTTTAAAATCCACAAATGTGTGAAATCATGCAATATTTGTCAGTGTTTCGCTATTTTTAATTAGCATAATGTCCTTCAGTGTCATCCAATTTATCAAAAAATGGTGGAATTTCCTTCTTTTTAAAGGTTGAATGATATTCCGTTGTGTTTGTGTATGTATATTGTAATTTTTTAAAAATCCATTCATTTGTCAACATTTAGGTTGTTTCCATATCTGACCTATTGTGAATAATGCTACAATAAATATGGAATTATAGGTATCTTTTTGAGATTCTGATTTCATTTCCTTTTAAAATATATCCAGAGTGGGGGAATTGTTAGATCATATGGTAGTTCTACTCTCAATTTTAGAGAAACCTCCAGTAGTGTTTTTCATGGCTGTACCAATTTATATTCCTACCAATAATGTTCAAAGGTTCACTTTTTTCCATATCTTTGACAACACTTGTTATCTTTTGTTTTTTTTTTATTACGAGCTACCCTAACAGGTGAAAGATGATGTCTCATTATAGTTTTTTTGAAACGATGATAAATGTTGAGTATATTTTTATATACATGTTTGTCATCCATGTGGCTTCTTTGGAAAAAAGCCTATTCAAGTACTTTGCCCATTTTTCAATTGAGTTATTTTGTTATTGAGTTGTATGGGTTCCTCATATATTCTACTTATTAACCCTTACCTGATATATGGTCTGCAAATATTTTCTCCCATTGCCTAGGTTGCCTTTACATTTTATTGTTTCCTTTTTTTGCTGTGCAGAAACTTTTTAGCATTCTTACTTATTTTTGCTTTTGTTACTTGTGCTTTTGGTGTCAAATCCAAAAAATCAATGCCAAGGCCAATGTCAAGGAGCTTTCTACCTATGATTTCTTTTAGGAATTTTATAGATTCAGGTCTTACATTTAAGTCTTTAATCCATTTTGAGTTGATTTTTTTGTATGGCATAAGGGTTCAATTTTGTTCTTTTGCTTATGTATATCTAGTACCTCCAGCACCATTTACTGATGAAGCTATCTTTTTCCATTGTGTATTCTTGGCACCTTTGTCAAAGATTAGTTGGTTTTGTATTCATGGGTATATTTCTGGTCTCTCTATTCCATTGGCCAAAGTGTCTGTGGTCTAGTGAAATACTGTTTTGACTACTGTAGCTTTATAATGTAATTTTAAATTGATCCTATTTTTTCCCCTATGACTTTGTTTTAAATTGAAGACTACTTGGCATACACATCATATTAGTGTCAGGTGTATAACAGTGATTCAACAATTCTATACATTAAGTTATGCACACCAGATTAAGTGTAGTTACCATCTATCATCATACAATGTTATTAAATTGTTATTGGCTGAATTCCCCATGCTATACTTTTCATTCTTGTAATTTATTTTATAACTGAAAGTTGATACCTTTTAATCCCCTCCACCTATTTTTCCCTTCCTCCCAATGCCCTCCCCTCTGCAAACCACCAGTTTATTCTTGGTATATATGAGTCTATTTGTGGTTGTTCATTTTTCTGTGTGTGTGTGTATTTTAGATCCTACATGTAAGTGTAATCATATGGTATTTTATTTTTCTCTGACTTATTTCACTTAGCATAATACTCTTCAGTTCCATCCATGTTGTTGTAAATGGCAAGATTTCACTTTTTGTGGCTGATTAATAGTCCATTGTATATATGAATCACACCTTTATCCACTCATCTATCAATGTACACTTTGATTGCTTCCATATTTTAACTATTGTAAATAATCCTGCAATAAACATAGGGGTGCATATACATTTTCAACCTCGTGTTTTCATTTTTTTTAATAAAAATCCAGTAGCTTTACTGGATCATATGTTATTTCTTTAATATTTGGGGGAATCTCTATACTCTTTTCCATATCAGATGAACCAATTTACATTCCCACTTTTTTGGCATTTTCTCCATATCCTCATCAGCATTTGTTATTTCTTATCTTTTTGATTCTAGTCATTCTGACAGGTATAAGATATCAGATCATTTTGCTTTTTGGTGTTGAGTTATGTAAAATCTTTATATATTTTGGATATTAATCCCTTTTCAAATATATCATTTGTAAATATCTTCTTCCATTCAGTAGGTTAACTTTTTATTTTACGGATGATTTCTATCGCTTCTCGGCCTTTTGGCTAAGATCAAGTGTATTTTACTGATGATTTCCTTTGCTATGCAAAAGTTTCTTATTGGTATAGTCCCAAAAAGAGTACCGATAGTTTAAATCCCAATAGTTTATTTTTGCTTTTGTTTCCCTTGCCTGAGGAGACAGATCTAAAAAATTGTTGTCAAGGCCAATGTCCAAGAGATTACCACATTTTTTTATGGTTTTAGGGATCACATTTAGGTCTTTAATCCATTTTGAATTTATTTTTGTGTGTGGTATAAGAAAATGGTCCATTTTCAACCTTTTGCATGTTGCTGTCTAGTTTTCCCTGCACCATTTGTTGAAAAGACTGGTTTTGCCCCATTGTATATTCTTGTCTTCTTTGTTGTAGATTAATTGACCATATAAGTGTGAGTTTATTTCTGGGCTCTCTATCCTGTTTCATTGATCTATGTCTCTTTTTGTGCCAGTACCATACTGTTCTGATTACTGCAGTTTTGTAGTGTATCTTGAAGTGTGGAATTATACCTCCAACTTTGTTCTTTTTCAAGATTGCTTTTCAAGTTTCTGGGTCTTTTGTAGTTCTATACAAATTTCAGTGATCTATTTTGTGGCAAATACTATTGCTATTTTGATAGTGATTGCATGATTTATAGATTGCTTTGAGTATTATGGACATTCTGGCAGTATGAATTCTTCCAATCTCTGAGCATGGTAGATCTTTCCATTTATTTGTGTTATTTTTTAAAAGATTTTATTTATTTGTCAGAGAGAGAGAGAGAGCATAAGCAGAGGGAGTGGCAGGCAGAGGAAGAAGCAGGCTCCCTGCTGAGCAAGGAGCCTAATGTAGCACTTGATCCCAGGACCCTGGGATCATGACCTGAGCCAAAGGCAGAAGCTTAACTGACTGAGCCACCCAAGCATCCTTAATTGTGTCATTTTAAATTTCTTTCATCAGCTTTTTTAAATTTTTGGAGTACACGTCTTTTACCTCCTTAGTTAAATTTATTTCTAGATTTTTTTTGGTGCAATTGTAAATGGGATTGCCTTTATAATTTTCTGCTACTTTGTTTTAGTGTATAGAAATACAATTGATTTTTATTGATTTTTTTTATCCTACAACTTTATTAATGACTAGTTCTAACAGTTATTTGATGGTCTTTAGAGTTATATACATATACACACACACATATATATGTGTATGTATATATGTGTGTAGGTATATATATGTATATATGTATGGATATATACATATATATATATTCATGTGATTTGCAAATAGTGACAGTTTTCCTTGCCAATTATTCAATTTCCATTTCCTTGCCAAAAAGCTTTTCCTTGCCAATTTAGATGCTTTTTATTATTTTTTTCTTAGCTCATTGCTGTAGCTAGGATTTCCAGTACTATGTTAAATAAAAATTGTGAGAATAGATATCTTTATCTTGTTCCTGATATTGAGGGAAAAGTTTTCAATTTCCACCATCAAGTATGATTCTGTTGTACATGGCTTTTATTGAAGTATATTCCCTGTAAACCCACCTTAAGAGCTTTTATCATGAGTAAATGTTGAATTTTGTCAAATGTTTTCTCCTGCATGTATTGACATGACTTTATTTATTTATTTATTTATTATTTATTTATTTTACTTTGTTATGTATGATGTTATCACAGTGCTTGATTTGCAGATGTGGAACCATCCTGCATACCTGGCATAAGCCCCACTTTATCATTGTCAATGATCCTTTTAATGTTTTACTGAATTTGGTTTGCTAATACTTTGTTGAGAATTTTTGCATATATGTTCACCAGGCATATTGGTCTGTAGTTTTCTCATCTTGTGTGGCGTCTTTGTGTGGCTTCAGTATCAGGTTAATGCTGGCTTCATAGAATGAATCTGAAAGGCTTACTTTCTCTTCTATTTTTTAGAATGGTTTGAAGAGAAGAGTTGTTAACTCTTCTTTAAATGTTTGGTAGAATTTACCTATGAATCCATCTTGTCCTGGGCTTTTGTTTGTTGGGAGTTTTTTGCTTACCAATTCAATTTTCTTAATAGTAGTTGCTTTGTTCAGATTTCCTATTTCTTCCTGATTCTGTTTTGAGAGATTGTATATTTCCAGAAATTTATCCTTTTATTTTAGGTTGTCCAATTTGTTGGCATACACTTTCTGGTAGTAGTCTTGTATAATCCTTGGTATGTTTGTGATGTTCGTTGTTCCTTCTCTTCTTTCCTTTCTGATTTTGAGTTCTCTCTCTCTCTCTCTCTCTCTCTTTTTTTTTTCTTTTGATGAGTCTGGCTAAAGGTTTATCAATTCTTTTTTATCTTTTCAAAAAACCAGTATTTGGTTTCATTGATCTTTTCTATTGTTTTTAAGTCTCTATTTTACTTATTTCTCTTTTGATATTTCTTGTCTGATCTTTATTATTTCCTTCTACTAACCTTAGATTTTGCTATTTTTCTGATACGCATAGATTAAAGGCAGGTTGTTCATTTGAGATTCTTCTTGTTTCTTGGAGATAGGCTTCTCTGTAAACTTCCCTCTTACAACTTCTTTCACTGCACCTCCAAGATTTTAGATTGTTATGTTTTCATTTTCATTTCTCTCCATGTGTTTTTTTTTTAATTGTTTATATTAGTCACCATACAGCACATCCATGTAGTGGATATGGATGTGCTGTATAAATCCATAATAGATGTATGGATGTATGTATGGATCCAGCCACACATACATTTATACATACATGTAATGTTTCATGGTTTGTTTCCCCATAACACCCAGGGCTCCATGCAATCTGTGCCCTCCTTATTTCCCATCACCAGGCTCACCCATCCCTTCTAAAACTCTCAGTTTGTTTCCTGGAGTCCATGTATTTTTTTTTTAATTTCCTCTTTGACTTCTTCTTTTAGTAGTATGTTTTTAATACTACATATTTGTGGGCATTTTCCCCAATTTTTCTTGTATTTTTTTCTAGTTTCATACTGTCGTGGTCAGGAAAGATTTTCTTGTGGTCAGAAAAGATTCTTGATATGATTTCAATCATCTTAAACTTCCTGAGAGGTTTTTTTGGTGGCCTAACATGTGATCTATCCTGGAAAATGTTCCATGTGCACTTAAAAAGAAGGTGTATTCTGTTGTTTTTGGATGGAATGTTCTGTATATATCTATGCGGTCTATCTGGTCTAATGTAGTATTCAAAGCCACTGTTTCCTTATTGATTTACTCCTGGATTCTGTCTCTGTTGGTGTAAGTGGGGGTGTTAAAGTCCTTCTATTATTGTATTACTATTAATTTCCCCCTTTATGTCTGTTTAAAGATGCTTTTTGCATTTAGGTGTTCCATTGTTGTGTGCATAGATATTTACAGCTGTTATATCTTCCTGCTTGACTGACCCCCTTTATCATTATGTAATGCTCTTTTTCGGTCTCTTATTAAAATCTTTAAAGTCATTTTGTCTGATATAAGTATTGCTGCCATGACTTTTTTCCACTTTAATTTACATAGAATATATTTTTCTATCCCTTCACTTTCCATATTTATGTGTGTTTAGGCCCAAAATGCATCTATTAGAGGTAGTATGTAGATTGGTCTTTCTGTTGTTATTTTTTTTTAATCCATTCAGTCACTCTGTGGTTTAAGAGTGAAGCATTTAGGCCATTTAAAGTAATTGTTAATAGGTATGTTCTTATTGCCATTTTGTTAATTGGTACCTGGTTTTTGTAGTTTTGATTCTTACTCACTTGTATTGTGATTGATAGCTTTCTTTAGTTATGCTTTGATTTTTTCTCTTTATTTTTTGTGTATCTGTCATAGGTTTTTAATTTGTGGTTACCATGAGGGTCATATATAATATCCTAAGTACAAAACAGTGTATATTAAGTTGTACTGAATTAAGACATTCTAAAAGAATTTCATCTAAAGTCCCCCCTCTGTTTTATGTACACATCATATTTTACATCATTTTGTGAATTCTTTTGTCTTTTAAACTTCATACTAACATTAAAAATGATTGATCTACTGAATTTATTGTGCTTGCTTTTGCTTATGAATTTTTTTCATCTCATAATTTTCTTATAGCATTTTCTTTTCTACTTATTGATCTTTTCTATTGTTTTAAGTCTCTATTTTACTTATTTCTGTTTTGATATATCTTATCTGATCTTTATTATTTCCTTTTTTTAAGGTCAATTTATTGGTGATGAACTCCTTTAACTTTTGTTTATCTGCATTTTATCTTCTCAAAGAACCAGCATTTGGTTTCACTGATCTTTTAATCCACTTATTTCCTTCTACTAACCTTAGATTTTGCTCTTTTTCTGATACCCATAGATTAAAAGTCAGGTTGTTCATTTGAGATTCTTCTTGTTTCTTGGAGATAGGCTTCTCTGTAAACTTCCATCTTACAACTTCTTTCACTGTACCTCCAAGATTTTAGATTGTTGTGTTTTCACAAACTTTTGTTTATCTGGGAAATCTTTAGCTCTCCTTTAATTCTGAATGATAATCTTGTCATGTGGGATATTCTTGATTGTAGTTTTTTTCCTTTAGCACTTTGAATAAGTCATGCCACTCTCTTTCAGCCTATAAAGTTTCTGCTGAAAAATCAGCTGATAGCTTTATGAGGTTTCCCTTGTATGTAACTAGTTGCATCTCCCTTGGTGCTTTTAAGATTGTCTCTTTATCTTTAATCTTTGACATTTTAATTATTATGTGTCTTGGAGGACCTCTTTGAGTTCATTTTGTATGGGGCTCTCTGATTCCAGGACCTGGTTGTCTGTTTTCTTCTTCAGGTTAGGGAAATTCTCAACTATTGTTTCTTAAATAAAATTTCTTCTTTCTCTCTTCTTCTTATGGAACCCTTATAATGTGATATTAGTACACTTAATATTAGCCCAGAGATCCTTTCATCTAGCCTCACTACTTTTTAATCTTCTTTCTTTTTGCAATTCAGCTTAAGTGCTTTCCATTATTTTATTTTCTAGATTGTGGATCTATTCTTCTGTATCCTTTAATTTGCCATTGATTCCCTCTAGTGTATGTTTCATTTAAGTTATTGTGCTCTTCAACTCTGGTTCTTTTTTTATATCTCTTTGTTGAAGTTCTCACTGAGTTTATCCACTCTTCAGTCTGGTGAGCATCTTTATGATCATTACTCCAAATGCTCTATCGGGTAGATTGTTTATCTGTTTTGTTTAGGTTTATTTCTGAGGTGGTTTTTTTTCTTATTTGTTCATTTGGAGCATATTTCTCCATCTTCTCACTTTGTTTGACTTTCTGTGTTTGTGTCTATAAATTAGGCAGAGCAGCTACTTCTCCTAGAAGAGATGGCCTTGCATAGTTAAGTTCCTTGTGTAAATTTGTGCCAGGAGTTTTGGCTAGTTGGTTGGAGCTATAAGTGGGCATGGGTGGGAGGGTCTGGAGCACTCCAAGTTAGGGCTGCCTTCATGGGGTGGCTGAAACTGAAGTGAGAGTGGGCTGGCCAGTTCCCAGGGCACTCTATACAGAAGGTGCCCTGTCAAGACAAAGTAAGTGCAAGCTGGGGTGTCCAAGGACATTCCATTCAGGGGACACCCAGGAAAAATGGTTAGAACTGAGTGGCCCAGGTGGTTTTAAGGCACTCTGTGCAGGGATTTCCATGGTAGATAGCTGAAGAATGTGTGGCCTGGGAGGCCCCAGGGTTCCCAGGGTTCTCTGCACAGACTGTATGATGGTGAGTCACCTGGAAGAAAAGCGGGTGTGAGCCTAGGGTCTTCTGGATGCTTTGTGTCTGTGTTGCCTTGGTAAGATGACTGGAGTTGCACGTGATACTGTGCAGGGATGTCCCAGTACACGCTGTGCTGCGGCTGCCTTAATGGGAAGGCTGGGACTGTTGTGTGCCAGGGACTTGAAACTCACCAAGATGGCTGGCCAGCCAAGGACTTCAGACCTTGCTCCCCTCTGTACCATCAAGGTAGAGGGGAAATGTAAACAATGGCATTCATATGCCCCTCCATACCTAGAGAGGGATCCAGGAATTCCCCTGACCTTCAGCAGAGTTCTAGGACTGGTTTCTTTATATTCTAGTTGCTTTTTAAAACTGCAGCTTTTTTTTCTGTGCTCCAGAGTGTCCAGGGCTAGTTTGGGCTAGGAACCCAGACTCATTTAGGTGGTAGGTAATCATAAACAATGGCACTTGCTTGCCCCTTCAGCCCCAGAGAGAGGTTCCTCCATTTGGTAGAGAACTAATTCCTTTATATTCTAGTTGCCCTTTAATTTTTAAATTTTATTTTCATTATTTTGCTTATTTATTTGAGAGAGTACACACAAGTGGTGGGGGAGTGGGAGAGGGAGAGCTCAGCCCAACATGGTGCCTCATGGGGTGCTCGATCTCATGACCTTGAGATCATGACCTGAACCGAAATCAAGAGTCAGAGGCTTAAGTGACTGAGCCACCCAGGTGCCCCTCTAGTTGCCTTTGATACCATGGGTTTTTTTTATGTGTCCCAGGGTAGATAAATCTGCTCCTGGTTCCTCTGTACTGCTCCTCCCCACTGCAGTTTTCATATTGTTGGGGTGGGGTTTCCCTTCATTAACTTTTTCCACCTCTCCTGCCATATTCTATGCAGTCCCTCTAGTTTTTGTCATGCAAAAGCTGGTCATTCAGCCCTCAGCTCTTCAAGAGGAATTGTTCCACATATTTTGTGTGCCTATGGAGGTAAGTTCAGGGTCTTCCTACATCACCGCCTTTGGATCTTGAGTTTTCAAAAGTGAAATACGACAATATGAAACTATAGAAAAATTTCAAAACTTATTTTGAAGATTAGATATACTTGTGATTATTTATCCAAACTGTCTTTTTTCAGTGGATTTTTACCTAATTGAGGCAAAAAGCATATAGAAAACAAGAAAGGGTAAAATTCCATTACACCATTAAAATGCTTTCAAGCTAGCTTATAGGGATCTCAGTGAAGAAACAACAGCAAACACATTAAAAAATTGTGATGAATTACAAAACTTTTTTTGCCTAGCTTTTCAATAAGCTATAAATTTTATAGTGTACTCTTGGAAATAGCATTTATGAAGTAGCTAGCATCCAGTTAGCATTTTATTTGTAAAGATTAGGCCAAAGTCATTTGTTTTAAGAATAAGAGCTGAGGTTTGAACTACTCAAGTCCATTTTCTGTCCCCATATTTAAAAACTTCTTACATACCATAAGTATGGGTAGGATTGTCATTATTGAGATATATGCTTGGGAGGGGAGATTCTAGGAAGTAAGAGTCTGGCCTCCAGGAGATTAAAATATATTTGGGAAGAGATACACATAAATTTTTAAATTACATTGATTTTGTTCTATCAACCAAAGCTTAAAATGGAAATTATAAATAGAAATTAATCCTACCCTAAAAATAAATAGTAATATTTATTTAAAATTAAATTAAATAAATTTTTAATTTATTTAATTAAAATTAATTTAAAAATTAAATATTTAATTTATTTAATTTATTAAATAAAATTTAATAAAATTAAATTTAAATAAAATAAAAATAAAAATAAATAGTAATATTTATTTTGATGAAAGAAAAAAAACCCATGATTAGATAAATACATGTTATGCTCTAAGGTACTGTGCAAAATACAAAAAAGTTCTATGTTTACTTATATTGGCATAAATCTCCTGAGATAGTTGGGTAGTTTGAGAATGAGGCACCTAGCCCATAAAGTCATCCAAAGAACCAAGTCTCTTCCATACTGGTGCTTCACCACCTTCTAGGGCACCTCTATGATTTGTATAGCCAATGCTGGTTCATGAGAGGAGAAGAGCCATGTCCAAGTGTTTTAAGAGTACACTACTTTCCTTGCCCCAGAAATTGTATATATAATTTATATACATTTATATATATAATATATACAATTCTACTCATATACCATTAATAAAAACAGCCATACTCATTTGCAGGGGAGCCTGGGAAACAGCCTGGGCAGTCATGTTTCCTGCTAAAACTTGGTGCCCAATTATAAAAAGAACAGGAAAAGAATGGATAGTGGAGGGGAGTATTTCGTATGTTATTTTAATACTTAAACAATTTTGGTTTATCTGGTTTTCTCCTCCTCTCTCATAGTATGTTGAAACTTACTGCCTATGCAATCACAGTCTCCCTTTAATCCCCTCCCTCCAAAAAAACCTGGAGGTTTTCTACTCTAATTCTTATGTCTTACTGATGAGAGGAATTTGGCTTAGAGAAGAGTAGTATATACCTCAAATTTCTTCTGCTAGTTTGTGTCAGAACTGAGACATCAATTTATACCCTGCTTTAAAATTTAGGCCATTTTATTCCTTTTAGTCTACTTTTTTAAATTTTAAAGACACAAAATCATAGAAAATGTGCTCATATCTTAAATATATATATAATATTCATATCTTAAACATATTTTAAGATATATTAAAAATGTGTGGAAAAGCTGTTTTTGTTTATAGAATGGACATGTTAATTGGAGATTCCCAACATTTTTCTTGAATAAATCTCAACCCATTTGAATTATCTATAATTTCTGGTTTCATTATCTTTGAACTAGAACAAGAATTTAAAACACATTTGAAGTAATCTAAATTCAGAGTTCTTCTGGATTAAATTTTTTTCCTCTAGCCTTTTATGGTTGTCTTGAGTAGATCTAAATCAACATTTATTTCAGCCATTGGACTTTAGCCTTTCTGAAGTATTTAACTTTCATGGAAATAGGAACTGTATGTCTCTCTCATTTATATTCTACTGGGTTAAAAAATATTTAATTAAATTACGTAAGTTCAGTAACAAGCTCAATGAAATGAACATGTTGGGTCCAAATGTAACTGACCTTTATTAAACCTACAACTCAACTGGTAAACAAATAGGGGAGGGTGTGCTAAAGAGTTGTTTATGAGTTCAGTGCTCTGCATACTGCATGCACTGGTAAGCACATTATATAGACAGCATGGAGAGCTTCAAAGAGAGCTTTTATGCTACCAAATGCCCAGTCAAAACCAATACTTGCTGATTGATCATATGTTGAGGTTTACCATTCTTTCCTTTGTTTTCACTATCATCACCATTAATAATTGAAGTCTTACTATAGAAAAAAATTGTGCTAGAAATTACAGAATCCCAGAATATTAAGATATGGTCCCTAATTCAATGGACTTGAAATTTAGGAGGGAGGAAAGAACATCAAAGGTAGAGTTCTGAAAGCCTAGGTTAAAATCAAGGAGAATTTGGGGTGGCTAGGCAAAGTTTTCCCTATTCTTTTCCATATTCTCTCAGATGTTTTAAGAAAAGCCATATACTAATTTTATTAAAAATACCAAATTCTACCTAATTCTGTTCATTTCCCATATCACCAAAGTGACCAGATCTATAGAGATACTAAACAATTATTAAAATTATCTAAAATGCAGACAGAATTTTATTTAATTTGCTTCCAGTTCTCTGAAGACCATATTTATAAATATTCAACCATGTGTCATTTAGACCTTGAGAATTTCCCCTTTATGTGTTCTGCAAAAAAGCAAATAGACTTGACCAGGAAATATTACAGTAAAGAAGAACTTGTGGATTCTAAATACATAAATATATTTCTTAAGAACATCAAAATCACTTATGATTAAGTTATTAATGGTTAAAATAGATTGGAATTTTAGAAAACCATTAAAATAATTTTATGAAGGATTTGAAAAATAATACTGAAAACCTCTGGGTATAATTTTTAGTGTAAAACTATGACATAAAACTGACAATATATATTAACCACAGCTAGGTAAAGAGAGTCATGTCAAACCCTGGAAGGACATACACTCTAGAGTTGATTGGTGATTTTAATATTTTTAACACTTGTCACCAGTTAAAAATAAAGGTTATTTCATATAAATATCACATGCACTTCAGTTTTCACTGATGTACCATTTAACAGATGTGTTTTTTAAATCTCCACAAAATATACCAATTTACAGAATTTTTTATTGTTCTTCAGTCTTGTGAGGTATTTAGGAACAAGTAGCTACAGAATGTGGATGGTTCACCCACTGCAGAGGACAAGGACAAAGCATTAACGTTACCTGTCCATGTCCCATTAACTGGTTTGTGCCAAATTTATTTAAAATTTATATATTTTAGAAAGTAATATAAGCTAGTAATTTTTTTTCTGAAAAACATTAGCACATTAAAATTAAAGATATATTTCCCTCAAATAATATAGCTCAAAGTTTTGTTTATAGAATATATTTTTTTCAAATATATGGTAGTAAATGAAGACTTGATTACATGATAGCTATCAATATTCATTCCAGATAATCAAAAGTCCATTTAAGTTGCTTACTTTGTAAAGGTTAAATAACAGTTTTACATTCTATTTTGTGAGGGAATTCTGTGCTAAATGTAATGGATTTCATAAAAACAGAAAAGAGAAATTGTAACTAGTAATTGTTGCTCTCAAGTATTGAGTAGGTAAGCAAAAAATAAATTACTATTACCAACTTGTTTATTGTGTACAGTTTAGTTCCTGTGCCTCACCTACATTCTTCTTGCTTGACTTTTGTTAGAAAAGGTCAGATTTTGAGTAATTGGCTGAAAGCATAATTAAAGCTAATTAACAAGTAATGCAAGCAAGACTGCACAATTATAGAAATGAGTTTTACAGTGATAGACTATACCAGTTCCTAAAATACATTTTCTCAAAGCCCTGTTTTCTATGAGTTAGAGTCAAGAATAGGTGTGAAATTATGTATGTAATTGACAACAAAGTTTTTGAATTTATTGTTATTTCACCCTCAAATTAACCAAAACTATCTATCCTTACCAAATTTAAATGGACCATGAAGTTCATTTTACAAGTGACACCTCAGAAAAAATTGCTTTTTGTAGATAAATGAGCTACCTAGAATAACAAAGTCATATTTGATTTTTAAAATTGTTTAAAGATTATAAATTTCTTACGGTTTTAGCTTTTAAACATCCTTAATGAAACTGAATTATAAAGTATCTATAAAAGTTTTGAATATATTGAGGAAGTTTGTTGAAAAATATTAGTTTACAATGTCTGATTTTTTTCTTTTGATTGTTCACTACCTTATATGTAATGTATACAAGTATCTAAAATAATATTTTCCCCAGTAAAAATGCTTCCTTTGGAATAAATTCACTTATATATTCATTTATATATTTGTTAGGTTCCTTTAGACCCTAAGCATGGACTTTTTTCATTGCAGTATTTTATCAACCACACCTGTTCCAAATAGGTAAGTAGAAAGAATCAAGAGAAAGTTCTCATGCTGCATATTTCAGTTTTATTTTGTTAAGGTGGCTTTAACAATAACAAGGAGCAAAGATAAAAAAAAATTGAGACAATCTTAACGCTTCTTCATGCACAGGTAGGACTAGTTAATGATAACATTTTTAGGGAGATGCCAAAGAGGTATTAACTATGTTGCCTTTCTTATTAACATTTCATGCCCTGTTTTCAAATACTTAACCTTGTTTTCTCCTTTCACTGGTCATCATATGTAAATTCTCTAAAAACTTTAACCCTCAGCATCAACTTTTTCCAAGATAATGGCCAAATATTATACAAGAAGGCAGTGGGCATTGGTGGGCAGTGAGGGTTTAGGAGATGAAATGCATGTTCTGCATCACTTCTCTGCTTAATACCTCTCTCCCCTTATCCTTTTCTTTCTCTCTCTCTCTTTTTTTTACTTTTGTATTTGTTCTCTCAGTTAATGCTCTCTAACATTCCATAGTGCAGTCATTTTTTAAAGATTTTATTTATTTATTTGACAGAGAGAGATCACAAGTAGGCAGAGAGGCAGGCAGAGAGAGAGGGGGAAGCAGGCTCCCTGCTGAGCAGAGAGCCCGATGTGGGGCTCGATCCCAAGACCCTGAGATCATGACCTAAGCTGAAGGCAGAGGCTTACCCCACTGAACCACCCAGGCACCCCAGTGCCGTCATTTTTAAATTCCCCACAACCCTCTTACATCTAATGAATCTCCACAATCCAATGATAATCATTCCTCAGAATCCTTAAAATCCATTCCCTCATTTCACTCCTATTGATACTTCCTTTGTTCAGACCCATATAAATTTCACTCTACTATTTCAGTTAATCTTTTAATTCTTCTTCTTTTTGGCAGTTTTTTCCCCCTCAATATCTTCTTCTTTTTAATGAAAAATAGCTTCCTCATTTATAGACCTCTTCTTACAGACTTCCATAATTCCTATGTATAATTTTGAGAACTACCTTGATTGATATCTTTTTCACATTACATAGAGATAAACATAATGATTCTAAACATGAGTTAGAATACAATATCTGATATTGAATGATTCTTCATTTTTGCCTCATTGTAATGTTGGTATCTTTGCAGAAATGAATTTTCCTTTCTTGATACTATACAAATCCTGGGTTCCTCTGTTTCCATCAGTAACCCAGTACTGAAAACAGTGAGCCTTCTGGTCTAATGAGCATTAGTTAATAAATGGTAAAGACTAAACTCACATGCAGACTTTTTGATTGTAAAATACATGAACTTTATATAGTGTTTCTCAAACTTTAAGGTGCATATAAATCACCTGGGATCTTTTAAAAATTAAGATTCCTCAGTGGGTGGGTCCTGAGATACTAATTTCTAACAAGTTTTCAGGTGGTGGTGATGTTGCTTTATACTATATCATGACATCAGTTGCTTGAGTATTACTATCAGTGATTATCTATGTTTATGGAATGCAGGGAACTATGACTATGATAAATGAGCTTTCAATTAAACAAACATTTATGGAGCATCAGTGGCTAAAAGGGGCACAGAGTGGAATAGTACCTGTCCTTTGCACTCAAAGAGATTACAACTCAATAAAGTAGAAAAGCCAAGGATTTAAAAAAAAAAAACTATAATACAGGATAGGAAGTGTTATATATCACCCAACAGAAAAGCACAGAGTGGCTTTCCCAACACAAAGTGGGAAGTGACCTAATTTGCCAATTATGTCCAACTGAGGAGAAAGAAAAAAAATTAAGGAAGGATGTGGCATTTAAAGCTCTTTGCAAATAGGATTTCAAAAGATACAATATGAACAACATGACAGGAATAATGTAAATAATAAGAGAATTCTAGATTGAGGAAATTGCTAGAACAGAGGTAAAAAGTAGAATACTGTAAGACATTTGTAGGAATCATCAAGAAGTCCTGTTTGGCTCCGCTGCTAGGGGAGTAGAATATAGAAGAGTATAGTAAGAAACGGAAGAGGTCTAAGAGACAGAAGAGTACTTTAAGGGTCACCAGATGAGAACTTGTGCTATATATATTCCACATGGGAAAGACCAGTATGATACTCTACTTAATGCACACCTTAAATATTTTCAGAATGCCTTGTAGACTAACCTAGACTAGTCCTTTCCCTTGAAGCAAAATGGCTTTATTTTTTTTTCAATTTCTCTATACAGCTCAGCAAACATATAATGTATAAGATTCAAAAATGAAGTAAGCCACTAGCAGGTCCTAAATAACTACTAATCAAACGAATATATTGTTGACCACAAGGATATATTAATGCACTAGGATTAGCAAAATGACTATAGTTATGGACACGATGGAATGTGACTTCTATGTAGTGCCTTTGTGTATGATATGCAGATGGCATATGGATGGCAGGAACTAAAATTAGTATCTTTAAGATTCCAATTTTCAGTCACATACACGTTTTTGTAATATGACTTCTGGGTAGATATTCTGATTTAACAAGTTAAGGCACTTTATCTTTGGCTAAACTTAATGTCCCAGTGTCTCCTCTGATCTTTTTTTTTTCTTTAAGATTTTATTTATTTATTTGAGAGAGCAAGCACAATTGGGTGTCAGGACAGAGAGAGAGGGAGTAGCAGACTCCCTGCTCAGCATGGAGCCCCATGAGAGGCTTGATCTCAGGACCCCAAGATCACGACCTGAGCTGAAATCAAGAGTCAGACACTTAACCAACTGAGCCACCCATGCACCCAGGATCCTCTTCTTTATACAAAGTGAAAACATCAGAGTCTTTCATTGTATACCTTTTCTCCACTAAGTCACCAAATAAAGACAAATTCCAACTTAAAAATAGTGCTTGTTAAGCAACTAAGATTCAAGCCATTCCAAATAAATATGCAATGCAATTAAACATAGTGCTTTTTGGTCACTACTACAGAAACCTTCTGCTATCTTATTTAGACTATTGCCCCTTGGATTATTCCATATAAAATTCTGGAGTTGTCACTGTCAAAAAAAAAAAAAAAAAGGATTCCCTTGGTTTCTGCTCTAAATCTCTGATAGGTTAATTTGCCAGTTCCTTGCATCACCTTGACATATGAGTCAAGGTGATGCAAGGAACTGGCAAATTAACTATATATGTATTTATTTGGCATATATATGCCAAATAAATATGCCTTCTACTTATTAAACAAAGGAAGATTCAAAGGGGTAAAACAAATGCTTCAAACTATTCACAATAATAAAAAGCATTTTGGGAGGTAGTGGCTCAGGACCTGTCTTCATGAAGGCTCAGAGTAACACAAAATAACAAAGTAATTATAATTCAAACACTTAAGAGTAACAACACTGAAATAAACCATTCCCATTCAAATGCCATTTAAGATTTACAAGCTGTTACAAGCTGTCTTTCCCTCTGCATTTTTTATTTACAGTTTCTTTGCTATCCTAGTGAAGTAGGCATTTGTGAGTTCTCTCTAGAGGTTTACTTGTCTATAGTTACCACTAGAAGATAGAAAGAGTCACTCCCCTCAAGCCAACTAGAATGTGAAAATTTAAAAATCTGTGCTATGTCGAGGAAAAGTTGGGATGGTCATTATGTCCTTAGAAGAGATTCATTTAAATCTTCACGTTATGAGTGAGCATACATTTGAGGCCAATTTTAATGTTTTCCTTGGAAAAATGGTATACTTAAGAGTTAAACATTATCCCAGCAACTGGTTTTCATAGTAAGGAAGTTGAACTTGAAACTTACAGCTTAGGAATAACAGCAGAGGAACCAAATCATGAAATGTAGCTTCCTGAATATTCAGTCACTAGTCATCTACTCATTTTAATAATACCTTGTTAATGCATTAGACATGTATGTACACATATGATTATCTCTATATGTATAGAAAAGCATTTTCTGTCAAAAGCAGACTACTCATTTGTGTTATGGTTGCAAATTATATAAATGAAATTCTTATACAATATAAATGATGTATAGCTTTAAAAGTTAAAGTATACCCTTTATACACTGATAGTGAAAATTAATCAGAGCTTTTCCCTCCCAAAAGAATTTTGAGGCAAATGATTAATTTCTCATAAATAACTTCTGGGCACAGTGTCATATGTTTATGTCAGTCAGAAACATTTGTTACACTAATGGCACCAAATGTTGAAGAAGTGTGAACAAATGCAATATACTTCTTCTTAGCCAAGCTTTCTCAATTTGATCAATCACTTTTAAAGGAAAAGGAGTGAAGTCACCATAATCTCTAAATAGTAGGAATTAAGGAGACTGTTAACATTTTATCAAAATATCTGAAATAGTTTGAATCTCCCTTCCTGAGAACCAGGAAACAATGTTCTTAATCTTATCAAAATTTTAAGCAAAGAAGCTATATTCCCAAAAAATGTTAACCAATTTTATACTTATGCATTTTAAACCTAAGAAGTTGCATGCACTCAATGTTTCTCAACTCCATATTGCTTAATATGTCTCAGAGTTTGTTTAAAATAACCATAAACCATGATACCATTGGCTGTTATTAATAATGACGACCATGAAAGAGTGTTTAAAGCCTGATTAAAGCATATTCAAATGACCTTTATAAAATTCTAGAATACCAAGGATTATGCATGTTGACAGTGAGTGAGATGGAATAACCAGAGATGAAAAGAATTTTTGATTCTAGGAAAAAAGACATCCAGGAAGAATTTAACCATAAAACATATTTTCTGCAGCTACATGAAACTAAAGAGATTTATACATCTTTCCCTCTCTCCTCACAGTTTACCTCAGAAAAGAAATCGTTCACAGCAGATTAGTCTGAAGAAGTCATAGGGAACATTTCATACTTTATAATTATTTTTGGGCTTCAAATTAAAATTTTCTGTATATATTTTTCCTTAGGTTAATTGATTGAAGAAAATAAGTATCAACTGTTAAAGGTTAGGTTCAGTTTTCAAAGAATCTTTTGAATAACACCACTAATAAATATGTAATCAAAATGCATAGTGCCTAATGAAAGAGAGTGGTAAGGAGATGTGGTTTGAATTGGGTCAACAAAATCCTTTCTGGGGAAGGGCATATTTGAGCTGAGTGCTGAAGGATTCAAGGTGGAAGGAATAGCAGGCTCCATAGCAGAGTTGAAAAAGAGATTGCTGGGCCATGTGGTAAGAGAAAAGAGGCCATGTGGTAAGAGAATGGAGACTTAAGAATGCAAAAATAGTTTAGAGACTCAGGCAGGCCCAGATGATAATGAGAGCTTTATAGGCCAAGGACAAGAAATTGGATTTTATTTCAAACATAATGGAAAGCTTATAGGGGTTGCTTGAAAAGCAGTGACATCTAACAAACATTAAAAATATATGACAACTGATGCTGTTTGAAAAATGAACTGAAAGGGAAAAGATGGAAATGAGAGATATTAGCATGCATGTCTATTAGACTAGTCTAAGGAGAGATGATGGTGGTTTTGACCAAGGTGGTAGCAACTGGTGATGGAGAGAAAAAGCTAGTGGATTTTCACACATTTCTCAATTACATATTGAGATTTAGTAAGGATAGATTTTGAAGGCAATGTAAAAAAAATGTGTCAAAAATGATTGGTTTCTGATATGGGAAAGTGCATCAATCTAGGTGCCTTTAATTAAGAAATGAAATTGCCCTTCGTGCAACTCCTATAAATTATTCAAAGTAGAGTATTGATGTCTCCAACAATTACTGTTTCATTGTTTATTACTCCCTTTAATTTTGTCAGTTTTTCCTTCATGTATTTTAGGACTCTGCTGTTAGGTACGTATACATGCTTGTGTCTTCCTGGTGAATCGATCATTTTGTCATTATAAAATCTATAACTCTAGAAACAATTATTGTCTTAAGGTCTATTTTGTCTGATATTAATATAGCCCCCAAGCTATTTTTTTTAATTTATTTATTTGACAGAGATCACAAGCAGGCAGAGAGGCAGGCAGAGAGAAAGGAAGAAGCAGGCTTCCCACGGAGCAGAGACCATGATGTAGGGCTCAATCCCAGGATCCCGGGACCATGACCTGAGCTGAAGGCAGAGGCCTTAACCCACTGAACCACCCAGGCGCCCCTCCCCAAGCTATTTTTTGATTAATGCTTTTATATTAATTCTTTCTACACTTTTACTTGTGCCTTAAATTTTAGGCATCTTTTGTAGACAGCAAATAGGTAGGTGATTTTTTTTTTTAAGATTTTATTTATTTATTTGGCAGACAGAAATCACAAGTGGGCCAAGAGGCAGGCAGAGAGAGGCAGGGAGGCAGGCTCCCCGCCGAGCAGAGACCCAATGCGGGGCTTGATCTCAGGACCCCGGGATCATGACCTGAGCCAAAGGCAGAGGCTTTAACCCACTGAGCCACCCAGGCACCCCAGTAGGTGATTTTTTAATCCATTTTCTAGTCCTTGCCTTTTGATTGTAATGATACTCCATTTACATTTAATGTAATTATGGATAAAGTAGGATTTAAATCTACAATTCCTTTTCTATATGTCTTATGTCTTCTTGGCTCCTCTATTCCCTCATTACTGCCTTCTTTTGTGTTAAATAGATACTTTCTGTTGTACCATTCTAATTTCCCTGTACTTTATTTTTTTGAGTGTTTTGGTTTTGTGGTTGTCCTGGAGATAACAATTAATATCTTAATCCCATTTACATTGATATCAACTTAATTTTAATAGCATACAAATACTGTATCCCAATAAAGATCCATTCTTCCACTTTCTCTTTACTATATTTATACAAATTACATTTGGTATACTATAACCAACACAATTTTATAATTATTGCTCTATGTGTTTGCCTTTAAATTAGTAGGAAAGTTACAGACAAAATGATGTGCATTCTGTCTTTTATATTTACCTATGTAGCTATATTTATGGATGATTTTTATTTCTTCATGTGTCTTCAAGTTATTGTCTAGTATCCTTTTAGCATGAAGAGTTCTCTTCAGTATTTATTATAAGGCAGAATTACTACTGGCAGATTCTTTTAGGTTTTTTTTTTTCCTCTTTTTTTCTTTTCTTTTCTGGCAATGTCCTAATTTCTCCTTCCTTTGTTGAAGAATAGTTTTGCTGGATATAGAATTCATTTACAGACTATTTTTTAACATTTTGAATATGTCATCCTATTGCTTTCTGGACTCCATGGTTTCTATTAAGAAGTCAGCTTTTAATCTTATTGAGAAGTGGTTCTTTACAGGTTGTTTTTCTTTTGTTGCTTTCAAAATTTTGTCTTCATCTTTGACTCTTCTCCGTAGGACTATGATATGTTTGGGCATGACTTTTCTTATTTTATTTTACCTGGAGTTCTTTGAGCTTCTCAGAGGAGCTTAATATTTTTCAGCAAGTTTGGGAAGTTTTTGACCAATATTTTTTCAAATACCTTTTCTGTTCTTTTTCCTTTCCTTCTCATGACCCTCTCATTATGTGTACATTGGAATGCTTATTGGTATCTCTTAGGTCTCTGAGGCCCTGTTCCAATTTTTTTCTCTTCTCTTTCTGTTCCTAATACTGGATAATCTCTCTTGTACTATCAAGTTTTTTATTTTTTCTTCTGCCAGTTAGACTCTGATTTCGGAGTCCCTCTACTATTGTTTTTTAGTTATTGTGCCTTTCAGCTGCAGAATATTTCTATTTAGTTCTTTTTAAAAATTTTATTGCTCTCTCTTTCATATTCTTTGTAAGGTGCTGCCATATTTTTATTTCTTTCATTATCTTCATTCTTTAAACATAATAGGTGATTTAAAATATTTTTGTACTAAAATTTGAGTCTTCTATTTATTTTCAGGCTCCTTATTGCCTTTTTATGTTGCACAGTTCTTATTTTTCATTCTTAAACTTTTTTTTTGCATGTCTCATAATTTGTTGTTGTTGTTGTTGTTGTTGTTGAAACCTGGGCATTTTAGATAATACATTCTAAGAACTTTGGTATCAAGTTCCTCCCACCCAGATTTTGCTGTTACTGAAATTTTGTTGCCATTGTTATTTATCTCATTGCTGTGCATTTATTTGTTCAGAGAGTTACCTGGACTAATTCAATAGATTCCATATTTTCTGCTTTATGCAACCACTGAATTCTCTGCTGGATTTTCTAAAATAAAAATTAAAAAAGTATATATTTTAATTTTAAATAATTCTTATTTAAATTTTTAAACCTGACTTCCTATTGGTCACCTCCAATTCAGTATAATTTAGTAGTTAACCAATGCAATGTTTGATGAGAAGATGTCATCAACTACCTTGTCTGTATGTCCTCTACCTTTGCCAAGGGGATCTGTGTGAGAAGGCATGCTTTCAAACTTCAGGATATTTATAAGATAGTCTTAGCTTTCACTTCCTACTTACGCAGGGCCTTATGTTTAGCCAGAAATTAATGGAAATTTCTTCTTAACCAGGTCTTTCCAGGGCTTTGTGCATGCTCACACCATCTTTTAGATGTTCAGAAATATGCTGAGCTTTTCAAATTTCCCAACAGCCATTTCGTTTTGAAGAGTTCCTTTTAAATTCCTCATCAGGCTTTTTCACTCCAACTGCAATAATAGCTTTAGGTAGTTGCAGTGTTCCTAGCAGATTGAAATGGTTTCAGTAATGACCTAGGGATAGTACTTCTTCCCTCCCTGCCTTGGTTAAGCTGAACTATGAGTTAAATAAAAAAGCTGTAATAGCACACTCATAAATATTATATTGACTGTATTTTGGAGGTGATGTTTCTTACAGAGCTCCAACTGTTCACTCCTGTCAATTGGCTATAAGACTTAGCTTTTCAAGGCAATTGCACAGCTAGGGTATGAAGAGTAGGGGGATGGGAAGAGCCCCAACTTTAAATGTCACAGACCTCCCCTGTCTAAAGAAGTTCAAAATAGTTTCTCTTCTATAAATGATTTTGTTTCTTCTTGTTCTGATCATTTCTATTCACTCCATTGCTGGAGGAGGACTCCATTATCCTAAATAGTATAAGCTGGCTGAATACAATATCCAACATTGGACAGAGGAGATAGACAGCAGTTTATTAGTCAAATTAACTCACAGGCTATGGAAAGAGGACACTGCATACCAAGCATGGTCACAAAGAGGTTGTACTTGGAAACAGAGTGAATCAGAAGAGGCTGTGGGAGATAGGCTTTATATTATAAGTGGGGTGGGGGCTTGTTTCTCTCAGGAGGATATGAAAAGTTTGTTTGAGTAATTTTGCTAGCTGGCTGGGAGGTGGAGTGCAGCTGATGCAGCTGGTGCAGCTGATGGGGGAATTACCTGGGCAGGAAACCTTCCTAGTTGGGCAAAGTGAGAAGCAAGTCTGGCAAGAGCAGAGGAACTCATGGCTCAAATTCCAGGTACCTTACACGATTTCAGGCCTTACAATACAGCTCAGTAGTTTCGGTTAATTTGGAGAATTCTGGAAATGTTTGTTTTTATTGTGTCCTTATTTTTGTCTTTGTGTGTGTGAGAGAGAATGAGCAGTTCAGAGATTTTTACTTGGCTATTCTAAAAGTTGATCTCCAATTTCCTTTTATATGAACATTAGAATTGGATCATTTGCTGATGGAAGGCCTACCATTAAATGGAATCAGCCACTGGGACTTTAGAATAAAGAACTTGATCAAAGCGATCTTTCTCAAAGGATTATCATTCTATTTGGAATTCTTCCAATGTGCCAGTTCTTTGTGTAGACAAGATAGGGAGTAGGGACACACCAAACACATGTGGTGCATAAAGCTAAAAAGCATTGTTCTAAAATGATAACAGTAGTTTTACCCTCTGGGTGATTTGGTTAAAGTGACAATCATTGCTTGTCTTCATATTCTATATTTTAGAAATTCTTATACACATGTATCATTTGAATAGAGCGATGAAAAACAAGTCTCTTTTTTAAAAAAATGTTGACAATTTACAATGATAATTCAGAGTCATGGCATAATGCCATTATCAGACATTAATAATCCAGTCAGGAATAATTAATAAGAGAAGAAATATAGTTTATTAGAAATAGCATGACTTTTAGAGTAATAGCTCTGTGTCTTAATTCAGCCTTTTTAATCACTGTTATGTTTGAGACTTAGTTTCTATGTTTTTAAAAGTAGGAATGATAAAACTGTACAGGGTTGTTGTAAGAATTAAATAAAATCATGCATTAAAAACTAGAGATTTAATAAGCTCTCAATAAATGTTAGGTTGTCTTTCCTTCCATGGCAGAAATCAAGGAATGCTGAACTAACATACAGTGGCAATATTCCTATGGGTGAGGGAAGAGAAAGAAAAGTTGTATGAATTACATACAAAACAGCCTAGTGGAGGACTGGGTGGTGGGCACTTGTTTAGAGAGAGGACTACAAAGAATTCCAAGGATTCATCGCTGATTTAACTTTTGTAATTTTACTTGGACCTGGCTTATTATCAGTACACTATAAAGTGTTGATTTTTTTCAGTTTTATTTTTGCAATCACACTTAATCTATACTTACCTCACATTTACTTTTGTAGTTACTCTACACAGTTTAACCCATACTTACTCTTTACTGTTTGACTGTTGACAGTGTTTAGCTCTTTGATTTTAATTCCTATACTATCAAAAAACTGCAAAATGATTCTATAATTTTTATAGTTTTCTTTCCTTAGATTTTTATGTTTTCTACATATTTTATGTAATTTTCCTAAATAGTTCCGGAATCCCAAAGTGGATATCAGATGCAACATACCTGAAGGTTTGTTTTTTTTTTTCCTCCCCTTTGCCTCTTTTGCTTTGGCATCATTGTTCACCTGAGACCCTACATTTTAGACCTCTACTCTATTTGTGTGTAGATGAATGTAGCTATATATTTTTTAGAAACTTACATATAAATATGTATCTGTAGGTCATAAATTATAACATGATGAAATTCTAGTTTGAGCTTTACATACTCTAATTGCCAGTTGTCATTTGACTTTATTTTCAGTTTTTAACTTTTCATTTTACCAATAAAAGTTATTATAAAGAATATAGTAGAAACTTTAAATTTCTATACTTCAGTAAATAATTAAATATTAAAATTAGTTTCAGTAACTAAGTAGTTTTTAAAATGTATCCTTAAGAATTTAAGTTGAAATACTCATAAAACTTAATTCTTAAATATATGTGTTTAATGTTATACAGAATGCCTACAATCATAGACTAATGTGAAGTATGCTTTCTAAAGCTATTATGTGCTGAAACTCTGGTCAAAGGACGAGAAATCTAGCTGCTTCTATTGCTGCAGTAGATTTGGAATAAAAGCTTTAAATATGTTTCCCAAAGAAAAAAAAATAAACTGTATTCTAAAGCTACTTTTTTCCCCCCAGTAGAAAAAAAAAAAAAAGTAGCCCTGGAAAAACTTGTGAATGCTTTGTCATTTCTGCAAAACTGTGAGAACACCAAAGCAGCAGTTTACTCATCCTTGATTTCCCCAGATGGCTGACTTCCCATTAACTCACCAGAGAATGAGATGCAGACCCAGTGCCTTTACATGTCATTTTGACAAGACATAATGTCCGATCTTGTTTGTGTACGCCTTTCCCTTCTACCTTAAGCCTGCTTCACTACTGGTGGTCTGTCCGTGTGCAACACAGATGTTTCTCTCTCTCCACTGCATGCTTTATTTTTCAAGTAGCTTCAGCAAGCATATGTTTCCATGTGAGCCTGTTCCTTCCTTCTCCCAATACCTTCTTGTGCTACATAAACAATCTTCATCTGCCCTCTCAGATCTGGGGCACACGAGACTTTCACAGATGTCGATTTCTTTTTCAGCTTGTTTGCCTCTGGTGAACACGGTCTTCAGATAATGTCTCCCTTCCTTCTCTGTTCCAAATGACTCGGAATGCAGATTTTTTCCCTCCTTTCAACTCAGTTTCCTTCTGTGACCCCAGCATGTTTTCATCCCCTTTCTTCTAAGTCTGTCTTTGTACTAGCTCTCCAGATGGGATCAAGGATGAGCTCTTCCTGCTCCTCATTTTATTCTTCTTACAACTGTTTGGTTTGCAGGAGCAGGAAGAGGCAAACTTCACCCGTTAAATATTTTACATGCATGGCTACCTATATTTTTATGAGTTATTTCACATTTTTTTACATTTTTATTTCTGTTTGGTTGCTGCTTGGTTTTTCATTTTTGCTAATTCATTACAAGGAAGGACATTGCAAATATATGTACATAAACACATCATATATTAAAAACATGGTAACAGTTACTTTAATATCAATTTTGTTTTCTTTTGTAAAAGAGGGATTTTACCTTCTCTTTCATTTATGCAAGACTCATTGAGCATGTACTGTGTGCCAGAAATTACTCTGGGTGATAGCATTAGGGTAGTAAAGAAAGAAAAGGTCTTTTTCAAGGAATTTATGAGAGATAGTATGAGAGATAATAAGCAAGTATATAAAAGATTAACATAATTATGACAGGATGCCAACTGAGCTAAAATTTGAATGATATATGGGAGATGGATGGGGGGGCCTCAGGGTAGTTTAGTAGGCGTCAGACTCTTTATTTCGCTTGGGTCATGATCTCAGGGTTGTGAGATTGAGCCTAGCACCAGACTCCATGTTCAGCTGGGAGTCTGTTTGAAATTCTCTCTCTCCCGCTGCTCCTTCCCTCACCCTCTCTCTTTCTCTGAAATAAAACAAACAAACAAAACAAAAACCAAGAAAAACAGGAGTTGCATGTACAAATCAAGATGACTAGAATTTCAGGGGGAAGGAACAAGTGCAAATTCCCTACAGAAGGATTGACATTGGTGAGGGTGAGAAACAGAAGAGAGGTCATATGACTCAAGTGTCATAATGATCATGGCAAAGAAGGGAAGACATGCAGTGTTAGAGTGGAAGTCTGGAGCAAGATCACTTAGAGCTTTTGAAGGCAGGTAAGAATTTTCAATTTTATTCCAAATATCCTGAGAAGCTATGGAAGATTTAAAGCAGGAAGTAACATGATCTGACTTACATTTTTGTAATATCACTTCAGTGCTGTAATAATTTCTTACAGTGAAGTGAGAAGTAAGAGAAAGGCCAAACACATGAAATGGGTTTTTTAAATAATTTTTAATTTTTTTTATTTTTTATAAACATATAATGTATTTTTATCCCCAGAGGTACATGTCTGTGAATCGTCAGGTTTACACACTTCACAGCACTAACCATAGCACATACCCTCCCCAATGTCCATTACCCTACCCCCCTTTCCCTATTCCCCTCCCCCCAGCAACCCTAAGTTTGTTTTGTGAGATTAAGAGTCACTTATGGTTTGTCTCCCTCCTG